>CAIGRK010184024.1:0-5000 GCA_903798315.1 Fraxinus greggii | reverse complement strand
TGCCCCTTTGATTGCCGTCTCTTTTGTTGTTTCCCTTAGGGCGCCAGCCAGAATTGGAGTTGGACTTTCCTCTGATTTTGTTAGAAGGGGTTTCAATAAATTCTTCTTCCGGGGGTGATTTGTTATGATTATTATTACACTCAAGTTGGCGGAAAGCTTGATCACGGCTCAAACTATCGCAAAAAAAAAATTCGGTAGTTCTATTTAGAGGGAGTACATAATAGTTGTGGTATGATGGCTCCCATAGAACGACCTGCGAATGAGACAATCCAGCAACTTAGATGTCAAGATCCTACGAATTGGAATGGTACAATACCGCGGATGAAATGTCGAGATTCTGCTTTCGGCGCCCGGCTAGGCCCCGCTTGTAATGGATCTTGGACCGCTTCAATTTTGATACATAGTTGGCCCTCGAGCTGGTCCACCTCTTATCTATCTCTGGCGCGGGCGGACTCAAAGTCATTTAGCCCTTCTCGCTAACCACACATACTATTCATCGTATTTGTTGGCATTCCCTCCCGATCACCCGGGTTCAACTGATTAGGCAATTTTTCGGTTGAAACGGCTCACTCCGCTCGCCCCCTCCCCCTTCCCTTTTGGAACTTATGCACGCTTCCATGCACTTATTGAGCCTAAGATTTTCCCCCAACAACTTTCATTCCCGTTGAAGCATCCGCCCATTCCCTATCAAACTTGCATCTTTCTAAATATAAGTAAGCCTCACTCGATCATAAGTAGTCTGCCCACTCCAACTAGCCATTCATAGTATATCTTGTGATGATTCATGCATAGAGGCTGAGGCTCAACTATGGCAACAAACATTAGGTAAGGTACAACGAACTTGTTATTCATGATGTGTTATTGGCCACAGAAGAATCTTTCTTTTGTCATGCTCCAATTCTGCTGAAAAACGTAAGGACGCTAAAAACCTGTAGTTTTTCAGCAGGCTAGCGCGCCCCTAAACTACAAGGCCCCTATTCTAATCTAATTTTGAAAATGGAAAGCAGGCTGCCCTATTGATCGCCGCTCTACCACTGGACTTTGTGTCTTCCTTTGAAATTCTATTATTTCCTGGAAGAGCAAAAAAAAAGCAGGCCCTTTATTTTGCAATACTTAATATGGTCCAAATTCAGTGCAGAGGCGGAATACTGGGCTATGTCTGCAGCCACTAGTGAAGTGGTTTGGTTACACAGGCTTCTATCTGATCTTGGGGTTCATCTCACCGCTGCAACGCCTTTTCATTGTGACAATAACGGCGCTAGTCAGATTGCAACCAACCCTGTCGTTAATGAGCGTACCAATAATAAACGAAGTGGCTTTACCCTTATATATATTCTAATGAAATAAAGGGCGCTTCACTCGCGAGAAGTGCTTGGATTAAAAGACAGAGCCCTTGGATTCGCCTTAAATGAGCAAGGACTTCAGATTGCAGATTTGTTCACCAAGTCTCACACTCGTGCTCGGCATGAATTCTTGGTGGGCAAACTCTCGCTTCTTGACCTCTCATTTGTTCGAGTTTGAGGGGGAGTGTAATATCATGTATTATTAGAAAGTTGTATGATGGCCCTTTCTGTCCTTTGCTTTCTTCTTTATTTTTATATGCCTGGGAAGTCAGATTTGATTTCATTGTCTTTAGTTTGACTTATAGAGCTTAAGCCCCTCTTTTCCAGTCAATGAAGATTCTTATTCTCCCAAAACCTTTCTCAGCTATCAGAGACGACATAAGATGGAGTGATGATGACGGCACATGAATCAGATCGGCGTGAATTTGACACTTCATGCATCCCCTGACGAATTTATTAGAATCTTGATCCGTCATATCCTTTTAGAAGGATCTTTTTAGCGAGCATCTGGCTGTTGACATGTCCTCCGCATACGCAGGAGCGCCCTGTAGCTTTCTTCGCTTCCTTTGATCAAAGATATTTTGAGTCTAAGTCGACCGATAAGCCCTTCATTATTATTAGATAGATAGAAAAGGTTGGAGAGGAACGGAGCTAGGGGTCTCACCCCAGCATTCATTATCCCCTCCCCGACGCCATACTCAGTAGCCGTAGCTTTGTTGCACTGCCCACTGCTACTTTAGCCCCCGTTCAGTTCCCCCTATATTTATTGAGTTCGACCAGTTGTAAATAGTAGTAGAGATATGTTCGCATCATGACCTCTTGTTCCGGATCAATGAATACGGAATCGACTACCGGATTCTCATTCGTTACAGCTTGCTTTGCTCTGGAGGGAGCTTCCTGAGTCAGACCAAACTCGGCCACCGAATCGTCTGAATGGAATGTATTTATTAGGAAAGCGGCTGTTCAGTCAAAAAAAGAGCTCAACAAAGTCACTCCTTGAACAGAAGCCCGAGACTCTTTCGCAATTCCGTCCAATTGGATTATGTAATCTTGTGTACAAAGTGGTGACGAAGCTTATTTCTAATCGATTGAAACCTTTGATAAAGGGTCGGCCCTACTCAAGCTAGTTTTGTCCCTGGAGGGCACCCTCAGGAGAATTTCATCATTCTTCAAGAAGTGATCCATTCTATGAAGAAGAATCAGGGGAAGAAGGCTTTCATTGCAGTCAAAGTTGATCTTGAAAAGGCTTACGATCGAATGGACTGGGAGTTTCTCAAGAGAATTATGTTTGAGCTCAAAATTCCTGAAGCTTGGCTAAATCTTATAATGAACTCTGTGTCCACTCCAGTTCTGTCCCTTTTATGGAATGGTGAGAAAACGGAATCTTTCCAGCCTACGTGGAGGGCTCCGACAAGGTGACCCGGTTGAAGAATAATTAATTTATTGTCCGTTAATCAGCTTTGCGTTGATAACAATTGTTTCCTGGAATTTACTACTCAAGGTTTTTTTAAGGATATTCAGACAAAAGCCACTCTTCTCAAGTGTGACACGACTGGCTCTTTCTATCCAATTCATCCCTCGTAAAAGTCTTCCATATCTGCTGCTTTATTTACTTCTACATCAGACCCTTCACTTTGGCACAAGCGCCTTGGTCACCCTGGGAAACAAGTGCTCGATGTGCTGTCTAAGAATAAACTAGTCTCTTGTAGTTCGAATTTGGATCCCCATATTTGTAACCTTTGTCATTTAGGCAAACAAGCCGGAATTCCATCCTTCCTTTCTTCTTCTTTTTCGCGCAAAAACAGAGATTGAAAACTCAGGAGAGGATTTAGCCTCCCGGTGGACTACAAGTTGAAAAATTTATAATGGTGAGAATTTGACTTTCTTTTATGATCAAGTTAGTGTGTTTTTTCTACGCACACTAGTGAAAGGCGCTCACGTAAAACACACGAACTGAACTAGCATTAGGGTTTGGTATTTCAGACGGCGCAGACTCAAGGAAGAAGGAAGCTTCAGAGCTGGAAAGGCTTAATAAGCACATCTCCAGTACACTTAACTTACACCTTATTTCAACTTTCACATTCATTTGAAGCACTTACGAACAAGTACTTATTATTATATTAACATAAGCATTGAACACTTTCGACTAGATTTTGGCCCATACATGCAAACACACCAAAGAAAGGCAAACCAAGACACTACTTTTTGGCACCGGACTCTTTTAGTCTCCTTGGCGCCCGCGGATGACCGCCTGCACAATTAGGTCTTGGCGTTCTTGGATTTTATGTTTCCTATCCTCCAGAAAGCGAATTTTGTTCCGTATGTTCATCATTCTATTCTGTATGATTTCGGGATCAATAGGGGGCAGATGTTCCCAAAAAGCCGCGAGCCGTTGCTCCCACCTGCGCTTCATGTTTTCGACGGTTTGGAGCTCTTGCTCAATTACTTGAAGTCGGGCGTGGATATCCATGGAAACTTAAACTCAAAGTCTTTTTTTCTGACTTCTAAGTTCGCGTCTCTCTTTGAAAATATAGACTAAAAGAAGCTTCTAGGCCTTGGAGGCGCTTAACTCTTTCTTATTATTAGTAAGAATTGTTGTCTTAGTTCCGTAACATGGTTCAACCCCGGCTTTTCATGAATATTGAACCCCATCCACTAGATTTTAGTGCGCTGAATAATTGTCCTTTCCCCGTACGGATTTTAGTACGAAAGGCCCACCCCAAAGAGCGAATAGTCCTTTGGTTTTCGCGGGTATCGCCACGCGTCTTAATCCCGATCACTCCCTCAGGAATAGGACGCAATAATAGAGCGAATCCGTCAGAGAGTACTCCACCACGAGCTGCCAAAGCACGCTCAGTCAATCGTCAATCTCCAGCCCAAAGCTGACCAGTACAATCATGTGTCACCCCGCGGGCTTCGTCGTACCCTGCCTACTCGTCTTTAACCGGCCTATTTGTACCCAGCTACAATCTATTCCCTTAGGCCCAAGGGCCCCTCGGCCAATCCTCACTCGACAGCTCCGTCCTTGCTTAGGCGAGCTACGTGAGACCGAAGCTAGCTCTCTTGATTGATCTGATCAGACGCTTGCTTTTTCTCGCGTGCTTGTTCTCTTGATATTCTACAACTATAAGATTTGGAGCCAATCAGGTCTCACCGCGTGTCAAACTGTGTCAGGCGGGAAACAGAAGGAATATTCAGCGGATTTCTTTCCAATGAGAACTAGACACGCGCCCATATCCCCATGTGCTTTGGGATGCCGTTTGATCCGGGTGGCCGGAAACCAACCCAGATCAATCGGCTCCCCAACAACAATAAAGAAACTAAAAGCCGCGGTTCAAAAAAGGTTCTTTCTTTAAAGAAAAGGTTGGGATCAAGCCTTTTCATTCAGATAGATAAGTAGTCTTCTTTCGATGATGAAATAAGGCGAGGCCCGCCCCAGCAATGGGGTGGGGGAAGGGAGAGTTGGAAGCGGGTTCCCTTCGCTTTATTATTTGTTTAAGATATAGCTTTCGGTGAAATATTGATAGGGCAAAACAAAAGCGGCCCAGTGGAATCTCAGGTTTTGGCTGTTTCTATCTCAGGTTATTCCCCGGTGGTGGTGGTATATTCCTAACCTTCTTAGCTTCAGTCTCGCATCAGTCACAGGATCAGACCCCT
>CAIGRK010183947.1:0-10365 GCA_903798315.1 Fraxinus greggii | reverse complement strand
CCTACCGACCCCACCCCACGCCATCTTCACCTTCGCCTCTACTATGGCCTAAACTCTGGTCAGCCACCACTAAATCGCCGAACATTCATACCACTAGAAAGCCCACATCACCCTCTACAACTTTCACCCATCGCCCTGTCTCAAACACACCTAAACTCGTCGGAAAATTGATCAAAAATAGTCCGTTCAAGTCCTTAAAAACGATCGAAATATCCAATTCTGGCAACACCCATGTCATGCCTAACATTCCAGGTAATTATACACATCATGGCACACCGGTCCATGGTCATCAATCATCCTTAAACATANCTTCGCCTCTACTATGGCCTAAACTCTGGTCAGCCACCACTAAATCGCCGAACATTCATACCACTAGAAAGCCCACATCACCCTCTACAACTTTCACCCATCGCCCTGTCTCAAACACACCTAAACTCGTCGGAAAATTGATCAAAAATAGTCCGTTCAAGTCCTTAAAAACGATCGAAATATCCAATTCTGGCAACACCCATGTCATGCCTAACATTCCAGGTAATTATACACATCATGGCACCCCTGTCCATGGTCATCAATCATCCTTAAACATACAGAATCAAAACCAGCAAGCCATCTTCGAACACAGCCAAGAAGGGGGTTTTCTGTTGACACCCCTTTTCACGCACATATAATTGTTTTCTACGGGTTTGGTATCGAGAATGGGAGCAACAGATTACCTCACCTGAATCTGTTGGGAAATTCATAAGGTGTGTGATAAAACCGAGAACAGTTTATTGAGTTGAAACAATTTGTTGAGTCGAAATTTAAAAACCAAAGAAATTGAATGCTTAAATGGAAATCTCATAAAGATGATTTTATTCAATATATTTGTATGTAGAGTGGAGTTGAAATTTTAAAAACCAAAGAATTATGCTGCTGTTGGAGTGAAGTAATTGCAGAGTAGAGTTGAAATTCATTGGACAACTGTGAAGACCCGTCCTCAAGTGGAGCAGATAATGAAGACCCATTCTCATTGAAGAAAATGGGGATATCATTAATTGTTTGTTTTGTATTAAGGTGGTGGCAGTCGGCGGCTGACGACGGCGACGACGACGACGATCATGGTTTGGTTGGATGTTGGGGGTGGATAGAGTGGGGTTGGGGAAGAAGGAGATAAGTTTATTTTTACTTTTTAGTTTTTTAATTTATTTTTTAATAAATATAAAATACAAAGTTACAATTTTGCCATTTTTAATTTAATCTAAATTAATGAAATTTTGACTTTTTAGGTTGAATAACGGTCAAATGACCTCTGCTGCAGACACAAATCAAATGTTAGGGTAAAATACGTAAAAATTTGAAAAGTTTGGGATCGCAGCTGCCATTTTCCCAAATATTTATCAAACTAGGATTTTGCTATTTGTAAACTTTAGGAAGACAATGTTGATGAAATTGTGGTGTGTTGGCAAACGATAATTGGCTGTAAAAATAACCTTTTATTTATCTTGTGGTCAACAACACACAATATTACGTGATCTTCTGTAAACAAAATTTTCATCCACCTTTTACAACAAGCATGATTCATCAAATTAATACCAATTTGTTTGATTTACGTTAAAATTTTCATTCTCATTGTTCTACTTATTTTCTACCATATTCTTCAAAAAAATAATCATTTTCATCATATTAATAATTTTTCCTCCTTTTTCAATCACACATTATCTATCCATCTATTATTTCAAAATACAGTTTTTCAAAATAATATGGATTAAACGCAACTTTAAAAGCTGTCCCACGTGTCAAGCGAAGAGTAAAACTCACGCCTGTTTATTCCAGAAACTTCTAGTGATTCATGGCTCTCAACTCATGAATTAATTATTCAATTAACCCACCTCCGTAGTTCGACACGTGTCTCCATGGATCGAGATGATCTGACGTGGCACTCAATCTAGCTAGCAAATGATACGCCCCTCAATTTTTTAATCCAGCACTCAAATTATTCTTTACAATATTACATCACCACCCCTGTTTCCATCTGCTTCTGGAATTGCATTGCGTAGATAAAAAACAGATCAGAGTACAAAAATAGCAATTTTTGAGAAATTTGCTTCTTAGCTGTTTATCTGTGTGATTTTTTATTGTTTAATTTGTTTTGTGGGGGAGATGAATGGTGATGAAAGAATAAAAGATTTGGAAGTTAATGGAAATAAAGAGAAAAAATGTGAGGTGTTAATGTGGGGGTATCTTCCGGGAGTTTCGTCTCTGCAATCTTCGTTGACTTCACCGGTGTGTGTGAGGTTGCCGGAACAGGAGCTCGCCGGAGATTCATGGAAGGATGTTTGTGGTGGAGGCTGCGGGTTTGGTTTGGCTATTTCAGGTAATTCTTCGATTTCGCTGGTTTTATACTCGATAAGATTGTATGTGGTGAGTGTCTATGTTGGGGTTGATTTGGATCTGTTATTGTCAGTTATATGGAATGGTATGATGATGTTTTTGAATTGTAATTTGGTGGAGTGTCGGGTGAAATAAGTCCGCCCTTTAGTCCATGATTTGGTTTACTCAAATGATAGAGTAATCGATCCCATAAAAGTTCTAGCCTGCCCTTACTCAGACACTAGTTAGTTTTTAGATAAGATGGTTGAATCCAATCTTAACAAGTGGTATTAGAGCTAGGGTCGCAGTTTCGAGTCACAAATCACAAGAGCGTCAAACTTGAGGGAAATTATAAAAAGTTTAGCTTGCCCTCGCCGGAAACTAATTGGTTTTAAAATGAGATGATTCAAATCGAATTCTAACAAATGGTTTGGCTGCTGGGGTAGAACCGGATCGGGTTTCAACCATCTAAAAACCAATTTATGTCAAGTTAGCGTGCTAGACCTTTTATGATATTCGATTATCATCATTTGAGTGAACCTGAGCTTATGAAATGTTTTGTTTCCTCCTAACAATCCCTACCTCAACATGACGTTTTTGTGACTTGGACCCAAACTTTTTATGGTATTTGATCGCCATAAGACTTAAGAGCGGTCTTGTTACATCTTCAACAATATAACACAAAGTGTATGAATCTGAAAATTTCTTCTAAATTCCTTTGTATTATTTTCTTCTTTCATTAGTCTGTTAATTAAGTTTCTGCCTTCCATTCTTTTAAAGTTAACATGGAGACAATAAAAAAGTCTTCTATATTATTACTCTGGAAAACAGTATTATTAATGCCGTATGCAATGAAGAAGGTACCACTTTTTCAATGATTATTTTTCCTTGTTTTGAGTAGAAATTGGATTTTGATTTTTTCTATGCAATTATTTTAGAATGTGCATAGTTAGATTTCATTCATGTACTAGTATCTTTATTTATTGACGCGTGATAGTGCACTACGGAAGTGGAAATCAATGCTTTGAAGTTGATGTTTATAGATTTTGAGTAGCGAAGTTCATTTTGTTGCGCAAACATTTGAGAGATAGATTAAAGGCAAAGAGGTTGAGTAAAGAAGGTAACAGTAATGAACTCTCTTCTATTGTTTTCAACCTACTCACCAGTCATGTTTAATTACAGACTGAGATTTTACGATTAAATAATTCACAACAAATGAATTTTGTCACTAAACAAGTAATAACCTCTGAGGTGTTGGGGCACCTAGCCAATACTCAAAAGTGTTTAGAGATTAAGTTTGGGGTTAGGAACCTTTTAGGCTTTTCAAATCATATTGCAATACCTCTAGACCCATTGAACTATCATGGCAAGCACTCTAAATGCCTTGTTTGTTTACTTGTTTATATTAGCTATAGATTCTGGTCTTGTTCCTTTATAGTCATGTTCTATGCCGCTGTTGATTTACCAAACTATCATATTTTTTACCTTTCCAGTTTTGTCCTAAGATTTGTGTCTTTACTGAATTAAGGTGTTTCTTTGGCTGATTTTCGATAGGACGATTAATTCTTTTGGATTAGTTCAAAAAGAAATGTTCTTATATCTTTTATTCTTGATGGTGACTGATAACTTGTTTTTACCTTGTGATAAGTGCAAAATGACTTTGGCAGAAAATTCTTCAGGAGGCTAATTTTGATTGCACTTTCTTGAATTAGGTAATCAGTGAACTCAAGATTGCAGAAAGCTCTGCATTGAAGAAAAATAAGTTTTGCGATGCCGGTGACATGTAGTATCCGTGCCTGTTCCCATGTTTTTGTTTCTTAACCATAAGATGTCGTGAAGAGAGAGGAGCCTCTTTTAATCAATTTGAAAAAGTGCTACTAATATTAGCCTTCAGAATGTTTAAGATTTATAACTAGGTTAATATGCAGTTAGTGCAAGAAAATATCTGTATAGAAGTGACTAACGTAAACATCTATGACCTATTACTTTGTGATTTTTTTTCTCTTTTTTTTTTTTCTGTTTTTAATTTAATTAACATGTATATCAAGTGGTTAACACGGTGTTACTGGTGATAAGGATCGCAAGCCCCCTTGTTCGATATCCGCTTGCAGCCTAATGGAAGACAAAGGATCGGGGGGCTTGCTTGTTTGGTTCAATCACTAGGACCAATACCCACTGGTCTCGTTTATGTGTCCGTGAACAGTTCCCTCGCAAAATCTCATGAGAAGCAACCTTGTAGGCTCTGACTTAACCTGTCCCTAGACAACCCTCCCTTACCAGGCTGCTGGAATAGTTGCTAAATGTTTCACCACGAAGCAAGGTTTTAGTGCACTTCTTGCCTTCACCCTTTTCATGAAATTGTATGTCAAGTGTTGATGGGAAAAAATAAATCCTGCTTACATGTGAGGAGGCGTGTTGAGGACAATATCTAAATGATATACATGTTGCCCCCTCTTAACATTTTAAGCTTTTAGCTCATGTGGTTCAACACATACATAATCCAGAATCATAATCACTGGAAAACGGAAATTCTGCTTGTATCCTGAAGCAGATTAGAGAGCTAATTCATATGTGGTGGATTTAAGGTTATGCTGATGGTGGTGATCACGGTTGATGGGCTTTGAGGTTGATGTAGTTGTGGTTGTGATGGACCGATTTATCAAGTATCAATTATATGGTTTTGTCATTATTCTAACTGTGGAGTCTTAGAAATCAAATTATCTTGAATGGTATATGCATTGATACATCTCACCTCCCATGATTTGAATCCTATATTTTCCCTAGGATGGTACTTTGCTCTATACTTTAGATGATATTATGTGAACACACAAACAGAATTTGGTATGACCTTTTACTCATTTCCTGAGCAGCCTCCGGAAAACTCATCACATGGGGTTCAGCTGATGATCAAGGTCAAAGCTATTTGACCTCAGGGAAGCATGAGGTAACGTAACAAATCTCTAGCTTTTAAAATAAAGTGCTGCAGTATCTTGAATTGATTTTAGGACTTCTTTCATCACTTCACATATGAAGGAGACTCCAGAGCCATATCCACTTCCTACTAATGATCCAATTCTGAAAGCTTCTGCTGGTTGGGCACATTGTGTTTCTGTTACAGGTATTGCTACATAAGTTTTTCTCTAAATTCCATCATTCAAATTAGCTTTCAAGGCAGCCACAACAAATTATTACTTCTTTATAATTTTGTGATCAATTAAAACCAGAAGTTAAATCTTGTTGAATCCTCTGGTGATCCTTCGTTGCTTAAGAAGCTTTGCATGGTGCATTAGCGCTTGGATGATATTGTCAAAAGAAACAGTTATCTTGACTTGAAAACATAATCGCTTGATGACTTGATTATTTCAGGTAAAGGTGAAGTGTACACATGGGGTTGGAAGGAGTGTGTTCCATCTGGAAAAGTTAGTTGGACTGGCATGAAAACATTTGAAAAGAACAGGTCTGCAAAACAAAGTTCTACACTGACTGAGCAAGGTATCTTAGAAAGAGAATTCTTATGACTTCTACCTTCAGCTAGAAGTATGTGTACAAATACATCGGGAACGTTATGCTAACACCTGACACTGTTTGTAATAGGGAGCCCTCAGTCTCAAGGTCCAAAATCTTCTGTCGGATCACTTTCTTGTTCAGATGATAGAAACGTTGAAGATGAAAGTATAAAGAGAAGAAAAATATCAACTCGACAAGAATTTGAAATATCAATGCCTGCTGATGAAAGTCTTTCAGCGCCACCTTGTCTTGTAATGCTGGAACCAGTGGTGAAAATTACATCTGTTGCTGCTGGTGGGCGACATACGTTGGCATTGTCAGGTTAATATAATCCTCCCTGTGTGTTGCCGTGCACCAAATTAACATTTTAGGCTAGCTGCTGCTTCTTTGTGGGTACACCTTAGAGTTTTGTAGGTCATATGTGGTATAAAGCTATGAAGATCTTTGAAAGATATCTTAAATATAAAGCAAGATACCTGATGCTTCATATTTTTACCGGATTTAGATGTAGGACAGGTATGGGGTTGGGGTTATGGAGGTGACGGGCAGCTAGGTTTGGGAACCCGGATAAAAACAGTGGCTTCTCCTCACCTCATACCGTGTATCGATCCATCTTCATGCAGCAAAGAAAAAACTGATGTGGCTCATCAAGATAGTGTGAGTGCAGCAGCTGAGTCTCATAATTCTATAGGAAATTACATAAAGCGCATTTCTTGTGGAGGTAGGCACAGTGCAGTGATAACAGGTGAGCCATGAGGAATTGTTATGTGATACAATTGCTTTTTGGCAATTCTAGCCCACTCCTTTTGTAAGGTCTTCCTCTTTTTGTTATCAGATGCTGGTGTCCTGCTTACTTTTGGCTGGAGTTTATATGGACAGGTAACTTCCTTATTGAACTGTATGTCTTATCCCCAAAATAATTGCCTTCTCATATAGCTATAAAACTCATGCAGCAATAATTCTTTCTGTTGGAATGTGCTGTTCAATAAAAAGAGATTTGAAATTTTAATGGCTCAAGTCAAAAGGGAAATTATAGTTGGGAGGATTTGCGATAAAAGAACTTGCATGGTTTCATTAAATTGCAATTAGAAAAGATGCATGGCTTAATTTGCAACATCAATTGGATAATCAAAATGGGAGCAATGGTTTGAGCGGACCTGACGGGCAAGAAAAATTCAAAATTTCTGGTGCAAAATTATTTGTAATCCCTGGTCTGAATATACATGTCCTTTTATGGTGAAAATGTCCCTTCTTGAATTGTTTCCAAACAACTATAGAAGAGGGTTCATTGATGAGTTTGATATGTAAGAGAACATACATAGAACAGACTTGGTTTCTAACTTCTTAAATTTCATCTTCTTCCTTTGAAACCTAAAATTTCTGAAATATTTAGTGTTCAAGTTCCTTCTGTGAATTTTCACTTTTGCTTTGTGCAAAGTCACCATAAACTTGTCATAACCACTACAAATATTTGCCTGAGCGAACCCGAAAGTAATCTCTAAATGAGAAGGGGGCAGATATCGCTTTTAGGTAAGCATATTCCGTACATGTTTGCAGCCTCCTTCATTAATCCAGTTTTCTTGTTCGAGTTCCATTCTTAAATTTGGTGTTCGCAGTGTCGGCTCCTACCCTCTTAAAATTTTTTCAACAATTTCTTTTTATCTAATGGATTCTGATTTAATATTTCCCACACATCTGACATGTAGTAAGACTCAAACTGGTATAATTTAAGGAATCCTTGAAGCAGTAATTTTAGAATCATATGTTAAAATTTTGTAAAAAACTTATTGATTGTGTTGGAGGCAGTAACATTTGCTTGTGAACTTGGAAGTAGATGCAATCTGAAGCCACATGTTCAATTATTAAAATGATTTTTCCTAGCTGTGCTGAAAATAAATAATAAAAAATCATTGATGAAAACATCATAAACTTTCAGAAGTTGGAGGGGCATTTATGTCGCTCTATTTCCGATTGTTGGTGCAAAAATCGATTTGGTTTTGAGTGTGTGCAAATTTGTCTATGGATGTTGAGTTTCCTGACAATTGAAGTAAGATGAGAAACTGCAATTGCATGACATTATTTTTATGCAGTGTGGACAAGGGAATAGAGAAGACGTGCTGAGACCAACTTGTGTATCTTCACTATCGGGGACTCGGATTGAAGCAGTTGCTGCTGGATTGTGGCATACTATATGCATCTGCATGGACGGTCGTGTCTATGCTTTTGGTGGAAATCAGTTTGGGCAATTGGGTTTGGGAACAAATGCTGAACAATGCGAGGTATATAATCACTGCCTATTTCCTGGTATACTGGATCTGAACCTGATATGTATCCACTGTCTGTTCTTTCCTATAGAATTCATCAGAAACCACCAGTACGATGTACTATTCGTTTTAGGCAGTAGTGCTCTGCAACAAGGATCAGCTGGTCCCAAACTACTCAAAGTTATCCACTCTTTGATCAGTTGCAACTTCAACAGCCTTTCAAAGTGTTCGTTTCTAGAAATTGAATCCCTTCTCCTTGAAATTAGATTACATCTTGCAGTATATATGTAAATTGTTGCACTGTTTGGTTGATAATCTCTGCTTTATTCAAAAGAAGTTACAGATTTTAAAGATAGTGATTAAAAAGCATAATTTGGTTTTCTACAGTTTATACCTAGGCTTCTGGATGCTTCAGTTCTGGAGGACAAGAATGCCACAGTGGTGTCCTGTGGTGCTCGTCATAGTGTCATACTAACAGGTAACTTGTTATAACAGTTTGGATCCGATTTCGGGTTCCCGGCGACAATCTGAGGTACTTGAGCCAGATTGTCGGACAGAGGTTGTATTTTTTGTACTACGGTCTAGACAATAAATAAGTTTTAAAATAATTAACTTCTTATATTTGTTAAAGTTGGCAATTGGTAAGGTTGGAAGTCCCTCATTTCAATAATAAGTAATTTTAACTAATGGAAAAGAAAAAGAGGAACTTGTCTTGGTATGTTTTAGATATAAAATTTACCTTGAAAGAAAAATCCCCCAGTCAAGAATACGTAATTTGTTTACTTAAAAAAGGAAATAAACTTGTTTTAGATCCAAAATTTACCTTAAAGCAACTTTAGCTTGGCTAAACATGCTAAACTGGGCTATGTTTAGAATAGAGAATATCTATCATAACTGGTTGTGGTTGTGTAGTGAACCCCAAGTAGGTATTTCCCTTGATGCAAGGATAATGGTGTTCTTTTCTCTGAATGTTTACGCAGATGATGGTAAAATATACAGCTGGGGATGGAATAAGTATGGTCAGGTATGTATGATCCATGATGCATAAAGCATTCATTTCTCAGTCTACAATTTAATGTATTTCTTTGCTTCCTCTTCCAGCTCGGTTTAGGAGATACAATGGATCGAAATATCCCTTCGCAAGTTCCATTCGACAACTTTGTCCCCAAGAATATTGCTTGTGGCTGGTGGCATACATTATCGCTATTTGAGACGGTCTCCTGAGTTACCAAACATCTGTTATATGTTTGTGGTGGTTGTATGTTCGACCCATGGCTGCACTCGTCCTGTTTTATGTCAATGAATGCAGCTAATTATCATCGGAGCATGTAGTAGGGAATGAAATCGAAGTATGATAAGACATTCTTCCTTAAAAACTGTCTTTAATGTTGGTTTAATTTGTCAAGTAATCCATTGTTGTCTCGAGATGATTTGGGTTTTTTTCTAGTTCTGTGTAATTTAGAGTGGATTCGTCAAGTCTGAAAAAAAACATAACTTCGGTTTTTTGGGCCCACGATTATGACCTTTTATGGGTGTTCAGCTGTCCCAAGCAAATCGTTGGCATTCAAATAACCCAATTAATCAATGCTCACAGTACATGGATTATTCTAATCATGTTTAAGAACTTTCAGAAAGGATATGTCGTATTATATCATTAAAGATGTTACGCTAGTTAGCTAGAGAAAGCAAGAGATTACCTTACTTCGCACCTCATGTGCCCTTCTAGATGATTGGGATCTCGAGGGCATTTGGGCACTTTGTTTGACGTGGTAGCATCAGAGCTGATCTAGAATTTTGAGATTTTAGGCAACTAATTATTACGAGGCTATTAAACATTTCATCTTTTTACAAACCCAGTACTACTTTAAGAATGGATACTGAGGGTGTTCAACATATTTTTTTTCACGAAATGACCAGTACTTGAAAATGGTTACAAAGGGTGTTAGTTTGCTCAAAAAGCATATGGTAAAAATACGGATGGAATTTTAAAAACTTCTCTATGGAAATTTATTCACCACAGTTTGTTTGCTGAAAGTTTATTCCCCGGGTTGGGAACTGGTAGCAAGAATTTTTTACTTACATAAATAGTCATGAACATTTTAATTCAAAAGGATCTTCAAGAGCAAAATTATCACTCCTCTATTAAAAGAGGCATTCTTGAATTCACTATTCATTTTTGTCACATTAGTTTTCACACTTGCCATGTTTCTTATCCGGTTTTACTACAGTGAATTGGTGTTATTTG
>CAIGRK010183875.1:0-11591 GCA_903798315.1 Fraxinus greggii | reverse complement strand
GTAAATATTGTAGTTAGGATTTTTATGATGTAATGCCTGCTACAGGTACACTTAATTGATAATTGTTTAATGAACAGCCTAGGTGGCGGCAAATGATGATGATGCTAAGGAAAGGCCAGCCTAGCTGGAACCTCCCGGTGCGCCTTAACAAATTAAATTCTGCTATGAGATCTCGGTCTATCATTGATTGAAGCGAAGACTGCAAACCTCCCTCAATGATCCAAATAGCTTGACGAATAGCAATGAACAAAATAGTCAAGAAGTCGACTAGCTCAAATTCACTAAGGGCTAGTGGTAAGCTTTCAAAACCCAAAACGGTTACAACTCAAAATCACCTAACCTCACTAGACGACCCAAAATAGCTCGATGCATAGCGGTAAGCAAAATAGTCAAGAAATTGACTAGCTCAAAATCCTAAGGGATGGTTATGAGTTCTTAAAACCTAAAATGGTTAACGCTCAAAATTGCCGAACCCAGCATCTAACACTGCTCGACAAATAGCGATGTGTAAAAAAAGAAAAAAGGAAGGGAGCAAAACTAACATGATGTTCAAAAGCAAGCGCTCACACTCAAAATTAATAAAAGTATCTGTCCACATCTCAGACCAGGAGAAAGCACTAAACAACTCGACAATAAATTAAAATAACAATAGAAAGTGCTAAGAGGCATGCAACAATAGGTCATGTCAACCCAAATGTAAAGTCCTACCACTCCCACCACTCTTTTCCACAACTCTTGCCTGGGATGTATGCTCAGTTATCTTGGACAGAGGGGCTCTGCCTTCTTTGCCTTTGAGCTGAGTCAGAAACCTATCAAAGCCTGACGGATCGATGGTAGAATGTTCAGAAGATATCCATTCCTTGGTCAGTTTGATGGACTCCGCCATCGCCTTCCCCTATAAGAATGCAAAGCCTTGGTAAAATTAGACGATGACTTGCAATGTTGCACAGACACCTCCAAGTCCTTAGTATGCTCGGCAGAAGCTTTATACTTTTCCACCACTTCCTCAGGAGCCCGAGCCATAAAAGAGCGCAAGTTGTCTATCTTTGCCTCTTGCTCACGAGCATGAGCCTCCAAAGCTTCGACAGTCTTCTTCAAAGACGAGATTTTCTTCTTCGACTGGTGAGATTCTTTCTTCTTTTCTTCTACAAGAGTCCTCAATTCTGATGATAGGCAGTGACTTGACTCGACAAACCTAGCCTGAAGAGCCATAACCTGAAGAAAACAAGATATCAAGTAACTACGGGGCATATACAAAAGAGTAAACCTTCAAAACCAAATAAGGACGATAGAAAATCTACCCTCTGAGTCTGGACTGCAAAAACTCTCTTAATGTCACCAGAACTCTGCCCGACGATCGCCTAGGCATGCCCGAGCGTAACTAAGGACCTGATTGTCCTCAACTCTGAATAGCCTCGAGAGGGGGAAAATCTAAAGTCTGGAAGAGGGAAACCCTCGTGCTCAACCACGATACAACTCGAGCCATCCCCTCCATCATCGAGGGTGGGATAACTTCAACAGGCTCTTCCATAGGACGATGCACTTCCTCGACAGGATGACACAGAGCTCCCCTGTCAGAAGTCCTCTTCCTTTTCAATGAAATGGAAGGTGGTCATCATCGTCCTCACGATCACATCTTCCCAAGGAGCCTATGGTTTCCTCCAAATTAAACTCCATCCTACAAACATAAGGTATAATCTATCAAGTTTACAATGCAACGAGCCATGAGATGTATAAAAGCAAAAAGCGAAACATGTAAAAACTTACCCTCAGCAGGGACAAAACCCTGATCACTCCTTGGCCCAGGCAGAGACTTTAATACCTCATCCAGATCAAAATCCATATCTGCACTAAGCAATCAAGTCAACCAGTATCAACAAATTAAGACAAGTTAAGATATTCACAAATATAAAAATGCAAGCAAAATAAAAGGACCTACAGGTAGGACGACCGATCCCAACAAGCAGTATATTCCTCATTGTCGAAATTGACCCTAGGTCGGGTGTAAGGGGTGGAATTTTAGCCAGTTGTTGGATTTGGTCATTTAAAAGAGGGGTGATCTCGACCTCACTATTGAAAAGGGGAATAAAGGGATGCCTCTAATGTGTATTGAAAGGGAATTGACCCTCATTAGGCCGAGCAAAGAAGAACATGGATTTCCACCTGCTGTTGGAATTTCTGAACTTGGGAAAGCGCAATGGGACCTTAGTGGTAAAGTAGACGAAGGCGTTGCATTGAATTAGCTCATGTATCTCGAAAACGTACCGAAAGAGGTCCGTTGAAAGTGGAATTTTCCTGCTAAGGCAAATGTATAGGAAATATAACAACGAGATGAAGAAAGGATGGATTGAGAATCGAAAACCACCGTCCATTTCCTTATATACGGTGACCTCACGAGAGTCGGACCGGAGAACACTTTCTTTGTGACTAGGGGCTCTATACATATATTGATCAACACGCTCTTATTTTCTTAACGATATTTCCAATTTGCATGGGGAATTGTAAATGCTATAACACTTTGGAATTTCAAGAATCATCTCCTCACCTGCGGCATCTCTCTCTATCTCTAAATTTTGGTTTAAGGACTTGGTCGAACCAATGTCTTTTTGGGAGAGCTCGATTGGGAGGGATGAAACTCAGTTGGATGGGATAGACTATTGGAATCATCAAGAATCTGAACATCATCAACCTGTGGACTGGTCGATGTTCAACCGCCCCAGGGGCTGCTGAAGCTGACCAGCTTGGCTGGTCGACCATCAACCAGTCTGTTGACCAGCCTCATCGATCGATCTTTGTCGACCTGTGAGGCCGAAGTTGGCCTTGCCGACCCATCTGACGTGAGATCGATTGATTTATACGCTCCCTCACCATTACTCTCGTCGGAGGAGGAAGAAATAAAGGTTTGATATATGAAAAATGGATAAAACTAAAATGATAGGAAATAAAGGAAAACTAGGAAGAGGAGATAGCAGAGTTAACTTGGAGGCTAGAGGAGGTGAAGATTTGCAAAGTGGTGTGAAAATGAATCTTTCACCACTTTAAATAGAGGTGAAATTTGAAATCACAATTTGAATTTTTTAGGGAGGAAATTTCCCCCCAAAACCAAAACCCAATTGAGATGTGCCATTTATACAGTAGTTTGCAACTATACATCAATTAGACTGATCGACTCATTTATATCAAGTGTTCACACTCATTTAAAAAATCAGTTATTACGCAACCAACGTGAAAAGGCTACCCTTATCGATAGACATCGACAAGAGGTAGAGGAGCTAGTAATATAAGATGGTGTACATAATTGACCACGATAGTCGTCTAACACTATGAGGTCGTCGACCCCCATGAGATCAATCATAGATTGTCTACCACCATGAGGCTATCAACCCCCATGAGGCCAATCATAGGCCGCCTACCACTGTGAGGCCATCGACCCCCATGATGCCAATCATATGCCGTCTACCACCGTAAGGTCGTTGACCCCCTAGGAAGCCCTCTACATTCACGCAGGGCCACGTGCCACCATCCGACCAACACTATACTTAGCCAAATATATGGCAATGAGATAGACGAAAGCCACTCAACAGTGATCGTGGGCATCACCAACCGCTCAATGATTGAGGGTTACAACTCTAGATCGTGGGAAAAGTGGAGAGGCATACGTGGGACACGTGACACAATGAATCATGGAACGAGGGCATGCCATCAGGTACCTATAAATACCCCTAAGATGAGAAAAGATATTCTTCTTGAAATCCGAACTAATTGAATTCCACCACAATCCCTTTAATTCTCTAAAATCGACTACTGATTCTCAAGCTGGAAGTACAACGGGGGGGAAAGCCTCGCCCTCATTTTGTAGGTAGCATACACTGATCAGAGCAGTCAGAACATCATTCACGTCAAGGATGCCACCGAGATTTAACTCTCAACTATTTAACTTTCTTTTATTATTTTTGTTGATGTACAAAAGTGTAAGAATCAATTTAAGTCAATCTCTTAGGCAAATAAAGAGAAAATAATGATTTTTATTGATAAGCATTTCTAAATTACAAAAGTTTCATCAAATGCAATATTTGAAATATGAAAGTATTCCTTCTCGTTTTCTAAAGATACCTCACACCCTTTTATAAGAAAAGAAAATCCAGTATCATCAACATTTATGTCTTGTCAATTACCAATGTAAACTGAAAAGTACATTACTGGCATATCTCCATTGGTTACTAAGGTAGGCTTTTGTCAGGTTATCATGAAACCGTCCTTTAATTGGGTCCCTAGCAATTAATGAACTAGTGAGTAGACGAAACTACATCATATATTGGTAAAATAAGTGTGCGCTAACGTAAGTTCTAAATGTAATAATTAATTTGATTGGATGTTTTATCACTGTGTAAGAAATCTATAATCATTATATTCCCTTGAACCACGACGTTATGAGTTGACCTTATAAAATCGATATCAAATTAAGATAAACTGGGTGTATATAACAATCAATCTTCATTAGGTCGAATATTAACGGTTATCCCTCAGGTCAATCCTTGCTCAGGTGATGGACTGACCTTGGACATGATTGGCTTGCTTTTCTATGTTTCATTTTTATTACAGCAATAAATAGACTGGATAGGTGTGGTTTTTTGCTTTCGATGAGTTGTTGCGCACCCACAGTAGCTTCCTTGGGAAGCTTTGCCCAAAACGACATCATTTTAGTATTGTGGGATCTGACCATTGATTTTTCCTCCTATTTTTCCATCCAACGGTACAGGATGCGCCTCTTCATCTCCTGTCTCTTTATATGCATTTTTACCTTTCATTTTCGCACTTTTTACACTCGATCTCTCCTAGAAGCAAAAAATTTTCTCACAACTTTTCTATAAAGTTTTATTTAATTTCTAATTGAGGTCGTCCATTCCCAGGTATTCTCCTTAACAAAAAATACCTTTCTTTTTACTGTATTTTCACCTCGATCACTTGCATGAGTTCGGACAAATCAAGAGTTCATTCTTGGGGCAACCAATAGGAAGACGTAATATCCTCTTCATCTACATCTTCTGCAAGTTCGAATTGTAAGGAGATATTAACTCCAGTCCCAATCTCCACCATTTACCTAGCCACCTTAAGAATATGGAACAAAATGTCGAGATAGAAGAAGTTAGGTCTGTTGAGGGGGATAAGGGAAGTTTGCAAGCGTGAGAGGTAGATTCATATAAATCAGTGGTGATGGGTGATATGTTAGCGAGCTTGAGGGTGAAATATAACATTCCTAGCTCCATATAATTAATAATTCCTGCTTCATCTAACCGAGCTAACACTCCTCCAGTAGGATGCGTGGATTTAAATTCTGTTATCCTTCATGACAGGCTTAGACTACATTTCCCTAGGATTATTCGTAAATTCCTTTGTTCTTAGGGAATAGCTCCTACCCAGTTGTGTCCCAGTGGTTGGAGGACATTAGTGATCACTTTGATTTTGTGGAGTAAATTAGGTCATCATGAGTTGAGTGTGGTACATTTCAACTCCTTCTTTACCTTTAAAGAGGATGGGAGGAACACTGGCTTGTGGTACTCTTGTGTTAGGCCTTGAAAGGGTGGCCTCTAGTATCAGATTCTCCATCCTCAATAAAGAAGTGGAAATATGAGTTCTTCTTTTTGTTAGAGGAGTGGCAGTTCTATTATGTCGAGGTAAATAGGGAGGATGTAGTTCCCACTCTTTATCACCCATTGTGTAAGTGATCAATCTTCAATATTTTCCTGCATTTGTTTTAAAAGCACATTCTTAATTTATTTGATTTTATCTGCAGACTACAAGAAAGCAACCTTGACCGCAGCGATCCAAAAGTTAGCTGATGCGGTAAGAGCTCTTCCAAAGAAGCAAAGGTGATGCAAGTTCATCATTTCTGATTCCAACCTCTTTCAAGTAGGGTTGTTCCAATCTCTTCATCCCACCTCAACTTCGGCTAGGGCTTCTACACATGTCCCAATTTCTTCTGGTAAGTACTTCAATTAATATTTCAGTTAGTATTTGCCCTAAACACAGGCTTACAACATCCCTTTACTTCAGTTCAAAATCAAGAGATGTTGGGATACAAAGCCGCAAAAGTAGTAGTTGTTGTTGCTAAAGGCAAGAAGAGGGTTGGTCCTACCGAAGTCATCAACTGACCTCGGGAGGTTGTACAGGCATAAGAGGCTGAATTGAGCAGGAAGTTCACCCATAAAGCATCATCGTTTTAACGAGACGCCAGCTAAGTCCACTCCTATGACTTCAGCTCTATAGAGGTCGTCCCCTAAAATGCCTCTCTAAAAATCGATCTCAGCTCCACCTTTGGTCCCCACAATAGCAGGGACTAGCTCTTCAAGGTCGCAATAAAGGTGCCCAGACTTGAAGAGGCCAAATGTTGAAAAATTTAATGGGCCATAGATCTGAAATCTTCCTAGACTTCTTTCGAGCTCCATCTCCGTCAAGGGAATCCATCGCAACACTTTCCTCCCATCTCAGAGAGTCCGCCAATCTCCTCACTAGGAGTTGAAACGAGAAGGAAAAATAATTCTTAATTGAGATGCCTGTGGGCGAGGCCATCATTTCAGCTCAGCTGCACAACTACAGATCTATCTTATATATGATGTCTGTGGCACATAAGGTAGTTCGTTCAAGCTCAAATACTTTGAAATTTCCTCTTTCGTTTATTACTTACACTGCTTTTCTTTACTAGGTCAAAGCCGTGCTAGATAAAGTGCTCGAGGTAAAGAATCAAGCCTTGGGGTTTATTTGAGAGTATGGAGGAAGAGTGAGCAAGATTTACAGAGAAAGAAAAATGCTTCGAAGATTGCCTCAATAAGATGGGGGTCGAGTTGGAAGCCAAATCTGCCTCTAAACTAAAATTCATGGACGACAAAGAGGCTTTATAGGTTTGGAGAGAAAAGGCCACCCAACGATAGCTAGTAAGAAAAAGAGGGTGGAAAAGAAGAAAGTACGAGCTGATGAGGAGCGAGCTCGAGCTGATGACGCTGTAAAAAGAGCTAAATTGGCCACCAAAAGTGCTAAAGAGGCTGAAGCTAAAGCCTCTAAGACAGTGGAGATTTGGAGGGTCTCTCCTGAGTTTGATGCACTTGCTCAGGATGCCTACGTCGTCGCCCAGGGAAGCATGTAAAGTACATCAGAAGAGTGATGCCGGATTTTGATATGGCCTTCCTAGTGGAATCTTTGGAGGAGCAAAAGAAGGAGCTCCAAAGATTGTCTGAGGCAGCTAGAGTTCGTGTTTCCCCAGCTAATGAAGACCTTGAAGATGAAGCTCCATCTCCACAAGACCCAACTTTTTCTTAGGATTTACTTGTTATTTTTGTTGTTTTATTTTCTTTTGTTTATACATTGCTAAATGAGTGATGTAAAATTCTTATTTTGTTTATGAATGAAGTCTAATTTATCTTTTACTTCGCACAAGATGTTGCTTACTTTTACAATATAAACTTATCTAAGTGTTGCAGTACATGCAATCTTAGCTCAGCTTGCTAAAGAGCAAAGCCTTATAATTCCCTTAAGAGGGAACTTGTCCAAGTGTTGCAGCACATGCAACCTTAGCTCAGCTTGCTAACGAGCAAAGTTTTATAATTCCCTTAAGAGGGAATTTGTTTAAGTGTTGCAGAAGTTTTATAATTTCCTTAAGAAGTAATTTGTCTAAGTGTTACAGTACATGCAACCCTAGCTCAGCTTGTTATCGAGCAAGGCTAGATAATTCCCTTAAGAGGGAATTTGTCTAAGTGTTGCAGCACATGCAACCTTAGCTTAGTTTGCTAACGAGTAAGGCCTTATAATTCCCTTAAGAAAAAATTTGTCTAAATGTTAAGCACATGCAAACTTAGCTCAGCTTGCTAACGAGCAAGGTTTTATAATTTCCTTAAGAGGGAATTTGTTAAGTGTTGCAGCACATGAAGGCTTTATAATTCCCTTAAGAAGAAATTTATCTAAGTGTTGCCTTACATGCAACCTTTGCTCGGTTGGCTAAGGAACAATATTTTTACTATTTCTGTTTTGTATCACACACACTTTTTATTATAGATTTACAGTACAAAATACACCAACTTCCTACAGATAATACTTTTTGAGTTGTTTTGCATTCCAAGAGTACAGCAGAGGTCTGCCATCCATATCTTCCAGCTCGTAGGCTCCCTTGAGTAGTACTCTGGTTACTCTGTAGGGAACTTTCCAATTAGGTTCTAAAGATCCAAAGCTAGATTCTCTAGTGGCAAGGAAAATTTTCCTTAGCACCAGAGTACCGACCTCGAATGCTCATTTCTTGACCTTCTGATTGTAGTACTTTGCATTGTGTTGTTTGTATACAGCATTCCTGATTTCAGTTTCATTCCTCGTTTCCTCTATTGGTCCAACTCTCCACGAAAAGTTTTCTCGTTCCCCTCCTCGTTGTACATTGTTGTTCAAATATAAGGAATCCCTACCTCCAATGGGATCACATCGTCCACCCTAAAAGCCAAGGAGAAAGGAGTTTCTCCCGTACTATTCCTAGGCGTAGTACGGTAAGATTATATTACGCTATGGAGTTCATCAATCCATCCTCCCTTAAGAGCATCGAGTTTTATCTTTATTGTATGCTTGATAATCTTATTCATTGCTTCAACTTGTCCATTAACCTGAGGATGGTTTGGCATAGAGAAATGCTTCTGTATGCCAAGTTCTTGTAAAAGTTTGTGGAACGGTTATTGTCGAATTCATTGTCTGTTACAATGGACTTCCGTATGAAATTAGTGGTCTTTTATTCGGTGATTTTAGCAAATGGTTCAACCTCTGCCCACTTAGTAAAATAGTCAATTGCAATGATTACGAACTTCATTCCACCTTCCTAGGGGGGCATGGGGCCAATTAAATCGACCCTCATTTGGAGAATGGCCAAGGAACCACTACAAAGTTCGGCTCCTCTGGTGGAAGCTTGATGTTAGAAACGAAGCGTTGACATTTGTCAGACATCTTCTCACAAATTGTAATGCATCTAGTTTCAAGTAGGCCCGAAAATATCCTTGACTTGTGATTTTGTGAGCCGACGATTGTCCTTCAGAATGATTTCCACATATTCCTTCATGTACTTCATGCAAAGTATAAAGTGATTCTCTTCATTCAGACATTTTAACAAAGGTACTGAATATCCTCGTTTGTAGAGTACATTGTCAATTAATGTGTACCTTACTGACCTCATCTGGAGTTTTCTTACTTCAATGGGATCCTCAGAACGTACCCCCGTTCTTATATATGAACCAATTTCATCCATTTATGTGGGCTTGTGATCAGTCGTCATGGAGATAATCTCTAGTCTTTCAATAGCAGGATGAGTAATTATTCCTACTGGAATGCTATCAAACACTTCTATTCTTCGTTTGTAGCTAACTGAGCTAAAGTATCAGTATGACCATTCTGAGTTCGAGGAATATGCTTGACCACAACAGTTCGGAAATCCTCAAATTCCTGCTTAACGATTTGAAGATAGCTATTCATTCTTTCTTCCTTAGATTGGTAGGATTGATCTGATTGACCACCAATTGTGAATCACTGTGAATTATCAGATGAGAAATTTTCATCTCTTTGGCCATCCTTACCCCACCATTAGTGCTTCGTATTCAGCCTCATTGTTGGAAGCTTTGAAATTGGATGGTAAAGCTTCATAAAACAATTGGTGATTCCTACCAAGACTACTCCTACCCTGATCAAATTTCGGTTGAGGACCCATCTACAAAAATGTCCCATGGAGCTTCATGAGAGAGTACTTCTAATGGTTCTGAACTGAACTCGACAATGAAATCAGCAAGCATTTGACTTTTTATAGAGGTGCGATGTTTGTATCTTATGTTAAATTGTCCAAACTCCACTGCCTACTTGACCATTCATCTCGAAGTATCAAGTTTCTGCAAGGTTTACCTTAATGGATAGTTAGTTAAAATCTCAATAGGGTGCTCCAAGAAGTATGGTCTCTTCCTTGCAGCCATAACAACGACAAAGGCCAATATTTCTAAAGGAGAATAACGGAGCTTGACTTCATGCAGGGCTTTACTAAAATAGTAAATACGATGTTGTATTCCCTCTTCTTCTCGAGCTAAGATAGTGCTGATAGCATGTTCAGATACTGTAAGATATAAAATCAACACTTCACCTGCCCTTGGTTTTGACAACATTGGTGGTTGTGCCAATTGTTGTTTTAACTCATCGAAGGCATATTGATATTCAACAGTCCATTTGAACTTCTTCCCTCCTCGTAGGATATCAAAGAATGGTTTATATCGATCAGTTGATTTGACATAAAGTGGCTGAGGAAAGCTATTAGTCCAGTCAAGCTTTGAACCTTGTTAGGCCTTGTTTGGGCTTGCATTTCAATGATGGCTCGTATTTTTTCTGGATTATCCTTAATCCCTCGACAATTTACAAGATAACCTAAGAATTTTCCAAAGCTCACACCAAAGGCACATTTGTGATTATTTAGTTTTATCCCATACTTTCTCAAGTTTCCAAACATTTCAGGAAGATGTTGATGATCTCTAGCATTTGTACTCTTGACTAACATGTCATCAACATTTATTTCCATAGTTTTACCAATTTGTTTGGCACACATGGAGTTGACTAAATGCTGATAAGTGGCTTCAGCGTTCTTAAGGTCAAAAGGCATCACCTTGTAACAAGAAAGACCTCGGTCAGTAATGAAGGTGGTATGCTCCTGGTTTGGCTTGTATATAGATATTTGGTTATACCCTGAGTATGCATCCAAGAAGCTAAGCAATTCATGTCCTACCATCTCATCGACCATCTGATCTATCCTTGGTAAAGGAAAACTATTTTTACGACATGCTTTGTTGAGGTCGGTGAAGTCTATGCACATCCTCCATTCCTCGTTACTTTTTTCCGAGGAACTGGGTTAGCAAATCACTTAGGGTATTTTGCTTCATGAATGAACCCATTGCGAAGCAACTTTTTCATCTCGTGATTAAGGGCCTCGTACCTTTTCGGGTTTAAGGGTCGGCATCACTGTCGCTTAAGTCACATTGAAGGATTGATACACAACTTATGGCAAGTGACGCTGGAGTCGATTTCATCTATATCTGCTTGATTCCAAGCAAAAGCATCAAGATTCTACTGGAAAAATTCTGTTATCTGACCTCGGATGGATGGTCGAAGGTCATGACCTATTCTGAGCTCCTTCAGTGTACCATCTAGTCGATAGCTACTCTGTCTAGTTCTTCCACAAGTTCTTCTCCTTTGACCCTTAGACGTGGGTCTAATTAGCAAATGTCAGATTCCATTAGATGTGCTACATAAATTCCTGGAGAAATATGTGCCTCCTTCCTTGCTAGACAGATCTTTACTTAGCATTTCTCAACACTGTCCATATTTCCCTTAACTTGTACATGGACACAATTGCCCTGAAATTTAGGGATGAACATGGTTCGGTTTGGGCAGCTTGTATTATATTTTCAACTCAAACCATTTCACGCGGTTTGGAATTTTTCAAAACCAAACCAAACCAAACCGTTATTTGTGATTTGGTTCGGTTTTAATCCGCGATTTACCCATCGACATTATAACTATAAGTTTAAAACAAGTTTGCA
>CAIGRK010183857.1:0-12288 GCA_903798315.1 Fraxinus greggii | reverse complement strand
GCTCTACACTTAACCACGGTGGTCGATATCCCTTCTAATCAATTATATTTCGAGACCTACAATTTTCCTGAGCCTTCCTTCGAGCCAAACAAAATATATCTCTTAGTCGATCAGTTGAGGCAATATTCCATGCCTTCTTCACCTCATTATCTTTATTTTTTGGCCATGAGTATAGTTGCTAATGTAGGTACCAACCATTAGTACGGAATAAAACAAAGAAAATTTATAAGGACAATAAGTATATTTAGAAGAAACTTATATTACCTGGAATCTTTCCCACAAGAACTTTTGTTGTGTCAATCGGCACCGAACTAAATGTAGGATAAGGTCCTCCCAAGTAAGCTTTCAAATTGGCACTTACAGAACGTGATGCCAAGATAGTAATGAATCTACAAGCATACAAAATTAATTCTGACCATGACTTTAAAAAAAACCATGAAAGTGCATTGTACAGATTGATCCCAATCCCACGATAAGCAGAATCAATTGTAGGGAGTGAATTCCAACCTATGATATGTAGGATTGATTCTAATNTACCTGGAATCTTTCCCACAAGAACTTTTGTTGTGTCAATCGGCACCGAACTAAATGTAGGATAAGGTCCTCCCAAGTAAGCTTTCAAATTGGCACTTACAGAACGTGATGCCAAGATAGTAATGAATCTACAAGCATACAAAATTAATTCTGACCATGACTTTAAAAAAAACCATGAAAGTGCATTGTACAGATTGATCCCAATCCCACGATAAGCAGAATCAATTGTAGGGAGTGAATTCCAACCTATGATATGTAGGATTGATTCTAATCCCATGAAATGTGGGATTGATTGCAATCTCATAAAATATAGAAAAGCATGGCTTTTTCTAAACAAGTAACTTTCTTGTGTGGATACTGGTCATTGTATGGACCAACATCATACAAAGGTGTAATAAAGCATAACGAGTCTCATCTCTTCATTGACATGCTCTTAAGATCGTCATAGAAGACACTTACTCTCACCATTTTTGCTTAAAAATCAGGCTGCATCATGATTAAGAACACGGTATTAAATACCATCATTCTGATTAACTTAATTGAGAAACAAATCCTCAATGCCAACAGGGGCGGAACCAACCCAAGCCCAGTGCAGGCATCTGCCTGCATTGGGATTTGGGCCGCCCCAATTTTAACAACAGCCCAATACTAAATGCGACTTAAAAAAGAAAGAAAGTGGGCCAATTATTTGGCCCAAACTCTACAATCCATTACAAAAGCATCCATGCACGTCCATACTCCTGGACTCCCAACAGGGAATTGAAAAAAATTGAATTGAAATCCCTAATTTCCACTAAAACAAAAAGGTCCCAAATTCATGAAATTGAAGAAGTGAAGCCGTGGGTATCAATTGAAGGAGGTAATGATCTGGCAATTTTTTGTAATTTCTTCTTATACCTCGTCGTTTGATTGTATCTCCCTAATTTATCTTCAACTATATGAATTTATTGTTCCACAGTTTCAGCATCACCTGGACTTCGTAGTTACTTGACTGTTGATGCTTATGGTGGATTGGTGGTCTGAAGAGTGAAGTCTGAACCACAGAACCAGGCCCAGCAGCGTTCGGTACTCAGTACTCGGTAGGTGAGTTTTCTATTGGTATTCATCTGGTTATAGTCATTTCAATATGGATTTTATCGTGTCCAAACAAAGAGGTTTGGAGTGAATGTGGAAGAGAACGAGGTATCTTCTTTGGTTGGAGTGAATGTGGTAGAGCATAAGGTGTTTCTTTAGCAACTGATTAGAATTGTGAAATCGAGCTATGTCAGTTGAAGTAATTAAAATTTTCTTGGGATTGATTTGATTAGAGTAAATTTTTGGATACCAATGTTTCGGAAAGTCATGAAGAGGTTGGATGGATGAAAAATGGCATTTTTGTTGCAAGGTTGGAGATTGAAACTGGTGCAGTTGTGTTGTTGATCAAGAGACTGGAGCATTCCAATTGTTGTCTCTTTTTAAAATTGGGAATTTGATCTGGAGAATGGAGCCATGGACTTGAGTTTCAGATCGACTTGTTAAGGAGGTTTGGTCTTTGGATATTGGGAATTTGAAAGAGAAATAAGCAAGTGGTAATTGTTTAAATGTTCTTCAGATTAACTTGTTAAGGAGGTTTGGTCTCCATCAATTGTTCTTCCTCAACCTCAACCCTTAAATTTTCTAATTTTTTATTCACGTTTTGATCATATTTAGGCCTATTTCACCATGTCGACATTAGTTTGTCAAAGTCTTGTGTCATGTTTTGAGTCTCAACTGACAGAGACAACAATCCTAAAGATGAAATTAACGCCTGCGTCGACTATGGTAGACTTGGGCAAGGGCTCATGCATTGTAGGAAGTGCACAAAACATGAGAGAAAATCTTGAAACATGCGGCTAGAGTTTCCTATAGAGCCTTTCCAAGATTTCAAAATGGCCTAAAGAAGCAATGGAAAAGGAAAACTCATATGTTCATAGAAAATCTTCATTTCAAAAACTAACTGTAAATAGTCTGGATCCTTGTACTGAAAATTTGGGAATTGGAACAGGCACTGAATGTATCATAGACAGCACTAGTATTTTCTCATTTGAAACATTCAATTTGCGTTGTGAAAATTCGTTGCCAATGTATCAGCAGCAACTAAGGGAGCATCAACAAACGAAATCTTCAAGAAATGATAAGGTGAAGACTTCTTCTCACAGTTTTCCACCGCCCTTGACAATGATGAGTGGGTCGAGTTCTCTCGAAACAAGGCCTTACTGTGAAGACGGAAGGCTAATCATCAAGGCTGTCGAAGCCCCATTTAGACATTCTTATTGTTTATGTGGAGAAAGATATATTCTTAAAAATTGATAATAAAGCGATTGTACAAAGATATCAAAGTCGTAAAGAACAATTGTAATGCATTTCATTTTAGTATTATATTTGTGTTATATTGGTTTTTTTTTTACTTTTACTAATACTGCCAACACTGGAAAAGTTTCTTGGATCCGCCCCTGAATGCCAATGCAATCAAACAGTAACAGAATTTACACAAATGCATTAATGAAAATTAGCATATGTTTTTGTTTGAGTAATTGCCTTGGGCACAGATAAAAAGGAAATTTAACCAAACGGGATAAAAATTTAACAAGGCACACAGAAAGAAGTTATAAAACATATTTTCAACTCCTTAACTAAAAACACAAGAAACTTTAAAAAGAAAAAAATAAATCAAGACATATCATCAATAGAAGTAGGATCTACCAGTCAACCCCAAATACTCTGTTCAATTTAAACTCCTCTAAAAATCATTGGAGAAATTAAGAATAACCCATGAAATTGCAAGCCAATGAAACCACAACACAATGGTACTTCAAAATTGCAAATGTACACTTAAATGCATAAAGAATGCACAAAATTTCTGGACTCTAAAAAGAACAATAAAAATCATAACATGGAACAAAATAAAAAATGTTTGTCCAAAATATACCATGTTCTATTAACTAGAATATGGACATGAGTAGCCAAAATATGCTTCCTATCTTCAACAGTCATTCACTCCATTTAAAATCAGTGATACCATTTTGCCTTCAAACCGAAATCCCAAAAAAAAAAAAAGTTCAGCTAAATACCTATTGTCTCCCACAGTTAAAGAAATTCTTCCAGTTTCATCTGCACAAAAGTTACTACCCTGGTTGGGACCCCTTTTTCTACTATCAAGTCCATCATTATCATCTGCAGAAAGAGACCCATCAGTATCCTCATATCCATTCTCAATCCAGTCATTATCCTCCTCATCATGTAATTTGGGAACCCTAGGCATGGAACTCCATCTTACTCTAGTAGTCATCCTCAGCTGAAGTTAATGTCGGTATGAGTTTTGAGAAGGATGAAATGGTTGAAAAGTGGTGAGGAAGCTGTCAGATTTTCAAATGTTGAGCAGGAAGAATGGGGAGTCGACGGTGTGTAGTGGAAATGTGGGAAAAATGGGATATATAGTGGGTGGGGAATGAGGGAACATATGTAAAGCTTTTTGGAAAAATTGGAGGGAAGGGTTGAATTTTGGAAGGGATAAATTAGATGGAGAAATTTTGGAATTATAGATGATATTTTGAAAGACAATTTTTTTCTAAAAAATAAAATATAAAGGTTAAAATTGAGTTAGTTTTGAAATAAATTATTCACTGCACAAAAAAAAAATGAATTTATTAATGGTTAAGGTATGATATTAGTAAAAATGATGTTAGTTTATAATTAATTTAAATGAAATAATGCACTGAGACATCTTCTTCCCTTCCAGTTCTTTACAATTTCAAGCTTAATTAGATATACATTCATGTTACTTGAAGATAATTTGGATTTCAATCAATTAATTAGAAGAAATATGATGAGATCTAGCAAAATTGACAATCGAAAATTTAGGGGACTAAATCGCAAACTTTCAAAACTTGATTTGGATCAAGACGTTATGAATTGAGAATGTTTATATCAAGGAAAGCTAAAAAAATTCGAGGAATATGCCAATTCCCAACTCCTCAAGCCTCGATGAAACATCTCGTTCAAGTTCAATTCTCAATTCTTCAAGCCTCGATGGAACATTTGTATTAGACATTCGATTACCCCTAAGCTATAATTGCACACCAAATTACAGTTTTTTAATGTGAGTTTTTTTTACAAATGAATAAATGGGAACGTTCAATTATCTAAATAATGACGAAGATTAAAAGCCATAAATTGAATTACAAATTTTTTTACTCAAAACCGAAAAAGGTTGAATTTCGTTAAAACTATGTGTTGGACACAACAGGGGTGGATTTGTATCACGTTAAAAAGCAAGCAAAGCATGTAGTTTCGATTGATTCCTCACTTATGTTGATCAATGGAGAGATAATTTAATTTTTTTATTGGGACATGGTTCTGAAGAAATCAAAGACTCCAAAAGTGTAGCCAAATAACATTGAATGCTTTCTAATGTTTTTAAATTAAATTATTAATAAGTGAAATTGTATTTAGTTTGTGTAAAATATAATTAATTAGAATTTTGGGGAAAAAATAAGAAAAAAGATCTAGCCATGGTGTCACGAGTCATGTCTCCGCAAAGCGCGAAGACATGCCGCACGCCTTTTTTTAATAATGTTTTAATTCATTAGCTTTTTCCTGAATTAAACAATATTTCATGCTCAATTTTACCTTCATTTGATAATGTCCTCTTCAGATTTCATTCAACTTTAATGTTTATTACTATTACATTGAATTTTACAATTATCTTATTTGACTTTAACATTATGCATTTTATAAATGTTATACTAGAGTTTTATCAATTTTATTTGCCAATGTGCTGAAGTTAGTATTATTATCAACTCCAGATTTTCCTATCTCAGGAAGAATGCCATAGGCAACAGATGCATAATTCAATCCTGTCAACTCAGGTGATCCTCTTAAAGTATGGCAGTGAATATGGCAATCCAAGAAATTCAGCTACAAAAATAAGCAAATTCCTTTCATAATACATACTAATTAGGATACTTAAACCAACTTCATTGAATCAACAATGCACAACAAATAATATAAATTCACTGATATTGGGGAAAGGTGCACCAAGGTAGTACTGTATCTGACTACTTCACACAGAAAAATACCCACACGTAGTTTCCGGAATATAGAACCAATAACATAGAAATAAAACTAAAACTTCCTAGGCAAAAGAGGTCTCAAATACAATACAATATTGTCCATACAATACAGTGGGCATCCAACAGAACAAATTGTGTCCAACATAAGGTTAAGGTAGCACTCAATACTTTCGGATTGAAAGGAAACAAAAATAAAAAAATCATTCAATACAAATTACAAGCGGCAACACCCATGTCTGATAAGGAGATTAAGATGATTATTGACATGGCTCTTGCCAATTCAATCTTGGGCACATTCAGTAGAAGTTGAGTTGGCATACACCACTACCCGGTCTCTTGAACCAAAACATCACCTAGCTTCTTGTCTAGCCTGGTCATTATTCCCATTTCCATAAACATGTGAAATGTTTCCTACATTCAGCCATCGAAAAATATAAAGTAATGACGAGAACAATAAAATAAAAACATGAACTCAAACTAACAGGAATAATAATAGTACAATTTTCTCATTCACGTGCACTTGATGGAGATAATCACTACTGTCAATGTCCTCCGGTTGTGTATTTTCTTCTACATCATACCTTTCAGAATCTACATCAAATATCCTAGATTCAGCCACATCCACTTCATCAGCCCAATATCATTATGAACTAAAATTTGACTATCAAATTCTGAATTTATTTGAACAGGTTTCTGGGTAGATGGTGGTTGATCCTCTTGGAATGCAAGTTCCACCCACACATTACACTCTTCATTCTCTGATATGATTCCTTGTATGTTGGTAACATTTCTTCCTTTTGTTTTCACAACTGCCCACCAATCAAGTCTATCTCTAGCCTTCGTTCGAAAACATGTGTAATATACTTGTTGAGATGGTTGAGCTAGTATAAACACATCATTTGTTTGTAATTTCTTCTTATGATTAAGTTCGACAAGACCGAATCATCGATGGACTCTAACTCCACTATTGATGTCAAACTAATCACACTTCAATAAGGTTACCTTGTTTTCAACATCTCCTAAATAATCCAATTCCAATATTTCAGTTAACATGCCATAGTAGACATGCTCATAGTCATTATGACAACTTCCTAGTACTGACAGACCGCTATTCATTGTTGTTTTGTAGGAACCATAATCTAAAGTGTGAAACTTAAAACCATCGACAAAATATCCATTATAACAATTCACTCTACGTGAGGAACCCAGAGCCAAAGCCTTTATGCGATTATCTACTTCATTATGATCATCCAAAATCTGAACAAAAAGAAATAATATGCATTAGAATTCATTTTTCAATATACTTTTTCCGATTAATTGAGACATTACTTGCGAAATCACTTACATATTCCCTTAACCAACACGAAAAATGTTCTTCCCGTAAACCATTAAATTGTGCATCAGACATTTGGGGATACAACATTCTCATCTGTTCATCAAACTCCCTACATGTGCCATGAGAAATTATAAATGCAGCTAAACAAGCATACAGTTCAATATATATATTACAAATGTAATTATAACAACGTATGTGATAAAAGGGCTTACTTCCTCACAATTTAAGAGCACATACGTAGATGCTGCTCTAAATTCCTCATTCGTCATTAATCTGCTATTATGACGTTGAATGCCAAAGGATCGTCCAAGGTGAGTAAAAATTGATAGTCTCCCTTGGGGATCAATAAGAACTCCATCATCATTTCTCAACACACGATTCAATCTTGTTGGAATATATTGATCAAAATACAGAGTGTAAAATGTTGACGTTTCCTCTACTAAGTATGCCTCCACAATAGTTGCCTCAACATGGCCCGATTTTTCACTTTCTTTTTTAAGTGGTGTAGGAACATGTGATACACGAAATCAATATCATTAAGATTATAGAAGGTAAATTAAATATTAAAGCATGCGTTACCTCTCAAAAGGATACATTACTGCACATGACCTCCAACCTTCACTTCATATGCTAAATGAACAGGTAAATGTTCCATTGAATCAAAATATCCTAGTGGAAAAATCTTTTCAAGCTTGCATAATGTCACAACAACGTTTTGTTCCAATTGCACCATATCTTTCACCCTCAAAACAGTTGAGCATATATCCCCCCCAAAAAAAAGGCTAACTTTAGTTAAAGCTTCCCAAATTGCTTTGGGCAACAGGTCTTTAAATGCAATCGGCAGCAATCTTTGCATAAAAATATGACAATCATGGCTTTTCATTCCATAGAACTCACAATCACCCTTAACACAACGTGAAATGTTTGATGCATAACCGTCAAGCATTCTTAAATTCCTAATCCAATTGCATAATTCTCATTTTTGTACATTAGTTAAGCTATAGGAGGCCTTTGGCATGAGTAGTTTTCCTCTTTCATCTTCATATATATGAAGCTCTGGACGATTGCAATAAAGCTCCAAATCCTTCCTAGCCTTGAAGTTATCTTTAGTTTTTCCTTTTATATCCATAATTGCGTTGAATATATTTTCAAATACGTTCTTTTCAATATGCCTCGCATCTAAATTGTGCCTTATGAGATGTTTATCCTAGTAAGGCAACTCCTAGAAAATGCTTCTTTTCACCAAATTATGGCCATGACCAAACCCTTTGATTTCTTTCCTTTTATTAGCTTTGCCACTTGCAGTGAATGGAAGGTTCTCCAATATACTTCACAACTCTTCATCGGTTAGCCTATGTCGTGCCATATTCTTCTCAACTCTACCTTTGTAAAACTTGTCTATTTGTTTTCTAAATGCATGGTCGGGTGGTAGGAATTGACGGTGACAATAAAAAATGATGTTTTCCCTCCATTTTTAAGCCTGAAAGATTTAGTTTGACCCATACAGTATGGACAAGACTTTAGACCATGTGTACTCCATCCAGATAACATGCCATATACCAGAAAATCACTAATAGTCCACAATCAATGCAGCTTTCAACTGAAAATTCTACTTCGTTGGTATGTCATATGTTTCACACCTTCATTCCAAAGCATTTTTAGTTCATCAATGAGAGGACACAAATAAACATCAAGGTTTTTCCCCGGACTCTTCGGTTTAGGGATAACCATACTTAAAAACAAGTTGTCTTGTTGCATGCACATCCATGGCGAAAGATTGTACACAGTAATGATTACTGGCCAACACGTGTATTGTACATTTGACATGCTAAAGGGGTTGAACCCTCCATACATAAACCAAGGCGCACACTACGTGGTTCAAGGGAAAAATGAGAAAAAGTTCAATCAAAGTGCTTGCATGCCTCGCTGTGTACGGGGTGTGACATTTCATTATCAATTAATTGATCATTCGAATGCCATAACATGTGCTCTGCAGTATACCTCGACATATACAATCTTTGAAGCCTAGAGGTTAGAGGTAGATATTGTAGTACCTTCTAAGGTACCCTATGTCTAGATCGAGACATTTTCTCTTTGTATCGTGGACTAAAACACGTAGGACACTGAGTTATGCTCTCAGTTTCTTTGTAGTACAACATGCAATCATTCACACAAGCGTGGATCTTCATAACACCAAGGCCAAGATAGGATAACATTTTCTTTGTTTTATAGAACGTAGCTTCTAACCGGTCACCCTCTGGCATAATTTCCTTAACGATAGATAACATACGATCATAACATGCAGTAGGCATTTTAAACTCAGACTTCAGATTCAAGAGTCGTGCCATAGTAGAAAGGGTTGTGTGCTTACTACAACCAGGCCACACATGTTGGTTAGCTTCTTCCAATAGTGTAAAGAACTCTGCAGCATGTTGATTTGGGGTTTGTTCGTCATGAGCATAAACATTAGGATTGATGTAATTATGTTACATTTCAGGGACCATTTCATCTATCACCATTTCTTCATAGCTCTCAATGGTTGTAGCTTGTGTAGTTGAGGACTCAGCCAATTTTGGACCATTGAAACTGAATGGTTCTCCATGTGCGTTCCACTGTGTGTAACCCTATGCAAATCCATTTTTGTAAATATGCAATTTCACATCATCTCCTTTCAGAAACTTAGTTTTTTTGCATATTGAACATGGACATTTGATCATATCTCCATCTCTTGTTCGAGAGATGGCAAATTCAATAAATTCTTCAACACCTTCAATGAATTTGTTCGAGAGAATCCTTCATCCGACCGATTCAACATCCAACTGCGGTCCGATGCCATAATGTTCAACAAACAATTCATAAAATTTTAATTACGTATTTTTCATGAATTATTGCATGGTTCGAATGTTAAACCTGCAAAATGAATCCAATTAATTCCCTTTCTATAACTAAATGATTGAAAATACCAAAATGAGAATAGAAATGTATAATAGTTGATGGATATTGGTTAGTAAAAGGAGATGATAAAAATGTGGAATATAATGGGAAAGCTGTTGGATTTCAACAGATTTTTCAATTCTACATGGGAAAACCTAAATATAAGTTCGCCCAACACCCGAACATCCTAATAGTATTCACGATAGGAAAAGCAAGTTCCTTATTACAATTTTCAGCCTATTGAAACCTTAGCAAGTTCCACATTTGGAATAAAACTTATCACTTACAGGTAGGTGATCCTAGACTGTATGGAAAATTCTGTTGCGAACAATTCAATCCTAAAGGTGGAGCACTAATAAATGCAAGAGTGAATGTAATTAGGGAAAGTATCATCTTTGAGATAGAGAAGCATCAAGCATTAATTTTGAGAATAAAAATATGTCAAATCTTTCATGATGAATAAATTGTCGTCCTGAAACAGAAAGAATGAAGTGCATTGATAGTGAAATATGAATGCAAAACCTAAAGAAAGCTCATAATAAAGGCATTCAAAAACCACATAATAATGACCGAATGATTTTACTAAAATTTTGTATGCTCCTTGTTGTATTAAGAATCATGGAAGCGTAGACTTTCCTACATATTTTCTTCAGGTTCGGTAGCCAAGAAAACTCATTTTTTCTGCAAATTATTTCTTCCTCCTATTTACTAATATAAAATTTTCCAAGTCATTATTGAATTGTAATATGGTTATTAATTTTACAAGTTCGGAGAATGTATGTGAAGCTGCTACTTACTATGACGTATGACATTGACGATGAGAATATGAACCAATTATTCAAGGTTGGAAATACATATGGAAGTGATTTGAAACTAACAATCATATTATGTAATCTTTCTGGGAAATTGTCACTGATAAGATGCCATAATCAAAATTCCACGGAAAGATGAAAGCCAGCAGGCATAGCTTAAAGCAGAACTATTATGACTATTTCCTGTGGGATAACACTGACGTTCACGTGAAGAGGGTAGTCCCAACTTCATACTTGTAATTAAGAACTTTAAATGTGTAAATTAAGAGTACTCATACACAAAATCGCGATAAGTTATGATTAAACTGAAAAAAATATGCCTCCAATTAATAATGAGATTGAAAGGCATAGGATTATGTCTCGGCCTCGGACCCTTTACTGCAGGTAGGGTACCATTCAAATTATTATTACCAAGGAACCTGAAGTTGAAAAAGAAAACCATCTTCTACCCTCCACCACAAAACTCACACAAATTTCAGCCAAATGCAATGTAATGAAATTCTCAAATAACTTTCTGGAAATAGCAAAAATGGTAGCAATAAAAATGATGGAGAAGAAAAAAATCTAAAAGAGTTTACAAGCCTACCTCGGAGCAATGAAGAAGAAGATTCCCAATAGTTGATGCTATATGAATCAATTGACGGCTGGTGTTGGCGATGCCCTGTGTTTCGAGAGAGACGAACCTGGGAGAAACGTAGAACGAGAGAGGGGATGAGATGAGCGAGAGAGGGGATGACTATATGAATCAATTGATGGCTTTCGTCGGTGATGCCCTGTATGAGATGAGGGGAGAAAGGAAGAGAGTCTGGGTTTTGCCTTACCAACTGAGGATATTTGATTTTCATTTATTTTTAATTCTAAATCATTTACTAACAAAACAAGTTGTAGGAAATATTTTACAATTATATAAATTAACATGAATAGAATACAAACAAATATTTAGTGTATTAACAACAATAAATCTGTAGGTAAATTTCAATTAATGTTTTATTTTTTTAAAATTTTACAATCAACAATTAGTACATCACAATTGTCGTCGGTGATTTTTTATATTTATTTTTTAAAAAACATTACCAACGTATTAAAAACGAAATCTTAATGATGGCTATATTTTGTTGGTAATTCTATTGCCACCAAATTTATTTTATAGTTAAACATTTTTTATAACATTTCGTTGGAAAATCATTGGTAATCCGTTAGTAATAGCAATGGATGGCTTCCGTTGGTAAAAATCCGTCTCTAAAGCCTCCATTTCTAGTAGTGATTTTTAAAGGTTGGGGGAACCAAAAAATAAAAATAAAAATTAAAAAATTGTTGAATAGTTTCACTACTTCATTCAAAGGTTAGTTCAATTTACCTATAATATAACCAATCAAAAGCTTTTAAACCTTAAATTACTTTTGGAAATTCTTTTTGAATATTGATAGAATTTATTACCGATAAGAAATTTAAACGATAACTATATTTACTAAGACATTTTTTGAATTAATAATGCCGTTAAAAATTATTATTTTGTTAGTCATGAACTTTTCAGCTGGTACTATTTTTTTCACTTTATCTAATGGATAATTTAAATATATAA
>CAIGRK010183851.1:0-10997 GCA_903798315.1 Fraxinus greggii | reverse complement strand
AGATCCTAATCCGTTTAGGCTAACAATCAGGCATTCATAGATTCAAGTATGTTTGTGATTTTGTTATTTTCTCTGGTTTCAACATAGAGTTTTAATTTAGGGTTTATATGTAAAAAATGATTTAATTAAAGCATATGAATCTATAATCATTTTATGTGATTGTGTTATTCTATCACACTAACCTAAGTTTAATGATTATTTGGACAGTTAATTTGAAATGATGGGAAAAGGGAATGGAAAAAATAAGTTTTAATTGCGAGAATTGGAGTAGAGGTATCAAACCTTTTCAAGAGGTTCCAATGGGTGTCTAACCATTAACAATCATATTTGGTGTACATCACCAATGATATACTCTGTTACGTGGTAATATACTATTAGACAATTTAAAAAAAGTAAAAAAAAAATCTCAACCAATCACTTTTTGACAACAATAGTAATGTCAAGCATGAGGTAGAAAAAGAGTTGTACAAGTGGCATTATTCGACCATTAAAGCATTCTCGATTTGAAAAAATATGCGACCAAAGGACCTTTGAACAATAACCTCCAAATGTCCATTAGAACAATGCAGGAGATGAACTTGGGCAAAATTGTCTCCACCAAATCACAAATTTTCCCCTGATTTTTCTATTCAATTGGACAATAACCACAAGAAAGAAATTCCCCTTGTTTACCATAAGAGTTCGGGAGTCGATAGTTCACCAACGAGTTGTTTCGTTTTTCAATTATTTTAAATTACTATCATGTAAGTACTCTTTTGTCCATGTGATGACAGTTACACATGCACTGCAAATGTCACAACAAACGGACATTTCCATCCAAAGGTCCTTTGATTGCATCTCTTCTCAAAAGGGTTAGGCTCCAAAATTTGAAATTTGGGTATCCATTGCACTTTTTGAAAATGTTAGAAACCCTAGCTGCAATTTTCCCTTTTTTCATTAGAAAATAAAATAGAGCCTAATTGATTTGTGTTTTGATACATGTTTATATTGATCAAAAGATTTAAGAGATTGTAGTCAATTTGTGTGAGAAAGTAAATTCTTCTTTATTTCTTTTATTTTGACATTCAATTTCCAGCTACTCTTGAACAAACTCAAGCTTCAAGAGGCATAGTGAACTGTTGGATGCCATTCAAAAAATGGACCGCCAGACATATGTCATACTGTATAACTTCTGATGAATTTATAAAAATAGGAAAATGAGAGTAGATTTTTGAACCCAGCTCTCTTTGGATTATTCAAATTCGATTGTGCCACATGTACATCATCACGGATTTGTTTACTAATAGTTGATGTAACAAAATTTGATTGGATCAAAATCTAATCAATCGAAAAAGAAAAAAATGACCCTCTCATTCTCTTTTTTACACCTCATTAATCTGTAAAAGATTAATGGTAATGTACAACAAGCATTTTCCATCTAAATTTTACTTGAACACTATGTAACGTGCACATTGTTCAAATGGTGGTTTGTCTTTGCAGAGAAGACCATAGCAAGCATTGCCAAGAGATACCATATTAACATTTTCAACATATTTTTGGGCGAGCCCTATTACATCCAACCAGTATATGCTGTCACCAACTCACCAATTAACAGTTTTTCGCCAATAGAATATAATAATCCCGGAATTCCCCAGCCCCAGAGAACTTACAAATAGTAATAGAGAATACCGAGAAACTACAAGCTCAAGTCTATTTTGGTTTCTTAAAACAATACAATCGCGCCAACAATAAAAGCCTCTCATTCCTAACATAACCAAAACATGAGCTTACACATCAGTGTATTTCAATACTTATGGTAGGCGTATATAAAGTTTGAATTTATCACCAAAGATAAATAATACACAACCTGTTGCAAAGCTAAATAATCTTAAACAGAGCCTCATGAACTTAATATTGATTGCAGATCATAAATATCAGTAGAATCAATCTTACATCACTGGTAGTACATGAGCTGATGGGCAGCAGCAATGTTCTGAAAACCACCATCATATATGGCCTGGCTTGCTCCGGCGCCCATGCCCATAGATGTTTGCTTCAGAGGATCTTGCCCCTGGGCATGCATGAGGGCACCCATTCTGCTCATTGCAAGTTGCCGCTCATAAGCCAACAGTTCAGCGGCTGAAATGTTCGGCATGTGGGAGGGAACAGGGAGTGGCATTGGATTTGAGCTCGTTCCAGGTGGAGTTGGCTTGTTACCCCATGAGCACTGAAGCCATTCCAAATACATAAACAAGTTCGAGTCAAAAAATAGGAACAAAAATTATATGGTCCCAAGTAAAAGTAATGAAAACTAAGACTAAAGATTGTAATATTACGGGCTAATATTTATTACACTACTGCTTAAACATGGAAGAAAATTGTGATCTTTTGATCGATATGCAGTGAAACAAAATGGGGAGACGAGAAAAGGACTAAAGAGCAAGAAAAAATAGGAGAAAAGAAAAATTATCAACTATTAACACGATTTTACATGTATTAAAAGATTTAATACCATTGCATATTTTCAATAAAAAACTCTAACAATCAATTAAATTAAAACTCTGGTTGTGTATTTCCAATAAATATCATCTATTTTCAACAAGTTATTGATAATAACAATAGTTATCAATTTAAGTAAAAAAATTTCCCCTCTATAGCAAATAATAATGAGTTTTAAAATAGTTTAAAACCAATAAAACTCTTCTTCATGTGTCATAGCATATCCGATACGTATCGAAAATAATTAAAAAATACGTATCCGATACGAATCGAAAATTTAAAAAATATAAAATAATTAAAAAAACACATATCAGAACGTATCGTAGAGTATCTAAGCTTGGATATGTATCGGATAAGAGTATGTAATGAGTGTACAAGTATTCGCACTTCTTAGATTTGCACTCAGAGTAGAAACACGCTGCACATTGCACTACCTCTCAATAATACAAACTGAAAATCAATATATGTAAACTCATTACAAAACTCACATGCTACAATTCTAAAATACAATACTTATCATATACCAATTTTCTCTCAGGAAGGGTAAAAGATTCGAGCATCCTCTAGGTAACATGACTCAAAACCATTACAGCCCAAGCAACCAGCAAATTGGAATTGTCTGGTCTACTAAATTCCTAAAATTTGTACCATGTTACTAACCATAAGAACCTAACTATTAAAAAATTAATGTGAGCCAGTCTAGACCAAGGTCAATACTACACAGAGCAAGATGGAGAGTATAAAATTATTAATTAGTCACATTACCAATAGAGGTTTCATTTGAATTTCTCCTCCAAACTTCTTAACATAGAAAACTGTCTCCTTATAAACAAACATCAACGTGGCTTAGTATAAATTTAAGTTCTTATCAACATATCATGCATATAAGGTTCTGCTATTGGTAAAGCAAGAAAAGGCGAAGCAGACACCATGGATGCATAGATCTGATACAAACTCAAGAAATTCCCGCATAGCACATAGTGAACCCAAATTAAACTGCAGAGAGGGGGGAAAAAAACTTCTTTCTCCATCTGGATATCCACTTTCTTGCATACAGACAAGTAAGCATTAAAACAAACCTTAATTTGTCTTCCACAAAGAAACGACTGTGCATTTCCCATTGAAATGGCTGCAGCTGCCTCAGCATGGGTACTGTATCTTACAAAACCAAATCCCTTGTCACGCTGAATTCGAACTTCCTCAATTGCTCCAGCACCTAGTGCATGGAAGTGGCGATGGAGGTCAACCTGGTTTACCTGACAAAATGAAGGTATAACAGAAAGTGCCATGAAATTTGCAGTTCAAGGATTTTAGATACTCAAATAAATTTTCATATTCAGCAGAAGCTTCGAGAAACAGAATTCCAAGCAGATAGAGTTGAGGGTGGTAAAGTTTGTGTAAATCAAATGTGCATGCTAATCTCATACTATTTATCAGATATCTCAAGATATTTAAACTGTCTCTTTCTTTTTGGATTTGAGAACCAAATAGGAGATGTAAACATGAATTTCGAATCGGAACTAAAGGAACCTCTATAACTCCTCCCTTGAGTTTCCATGTATTACATGAACAAAAACCCTCACAAACCCACAAACCAAATGTTCACGCTGAAATGACCAGCTTTACACTTTTTTGGATGGTGGGACAAGTCAAAGGGGAAGTGTTGCTTGCCTCTGGAGCAAGATTGCCAACATACACGGTAGTGTATTGAGGGTTATTCTCAGGAGCATCACTATTTGCAGCCTCTTTAACATCTTCTGCAAAAGAAAAAAGTGTAAAAAGGAAAAAAGAAAAGGAAAAAAAAGGGGAAAAATGAATAAAACTCTCAATTGGTGTCAACTAATACAAATGAATCACAAAATTCCACCTATATAGAAAGCTCCAACTGGATATGGCTTATGAAATTCCAGAAACTGGAATCTGTCCATTTATTTAGCATGTAATGAGTTCTCAACATTACATTATTCCATGAGTTTCAACTCAAAAATTAACTAGTAAGAATTTAAAAGTATTTGCTTTTAACGACATGAGGATCAACCAGAGAGACAAAAATAGATTTCCAATTCAATCTCAATCTATTTATTACCATCTTCTATGTGATATCACATCAACAAATGATCACATTTTACTTGGAAATTTATGGATGTGTACGTAATTCCCATGGCAGAACACTCTAAAAGAACTAGTAATATAATATTGCAAAAATTTTCTAGTTTCAAGCAATGACAACCAGTCAAAATCTTTGCGGAAGATAACTTTCTAACAGTTTCTCATTATTATCATTGTCAATTCTCCTAAAGACTTATTCACCTGAGGAGACATTCGTTAGTTCCACAAAGCTTTTAGCATCTGAATTCTGCTTGTCATCACTGGCACCAGCACCTTTCATAGCCCAATTGCAACGTATTTGTCTATTGCCAAGCCATTTTCCTAAGAGGTTGTCATGGAAGCAGAAGGGAGTAAATTACCAATTCTTTATGTTCATTCACTTACTAGAACAATCAATATAACTTTCATGCGAAGAAATCGAAAAAAAAAATAAAAAAATCATAAGAGACAGTGCAACAAGAAATGATGGAGAATGATTGCTCAACATTGTTCTCACCAGTTAGATCATTGATTGCACTTTGGGCATCCTGCACAGAAATTAAACATTAAATAAGCATAGAAGGATATTATAGTTCAAGAAATAATTATAAACAAAATGCCTTAAAATGAACCTGCTGATTTCGGAAAGAGACAAATCCATACCCCCTCGAACGTCCAGTTTTTTGGTCCCACATAACCCTAGCATCACTAAGACCAATAAAAAATCAGCACCTCTTGCAAAGAACTAATACACGGTATATAGCAGCATTATTAACTACTTATTTAACCAAATAAATTGGTCTCTACACAGTGGCAAGACTTTTTAATCAATTTCTTTTTTGTTTCTTTCCGCACCCGAACAAACTCAACCACCAACAGCTGCTACCACCTCTCCCCTCCTAAACACCACAAAACTACACTGACAGAGGAACCCTACAATAGCAATGAATTTCAAGAAAGAGATGGCACAAACTCATACAGAAGAGGGAGGGACGGGAGAGAAAGACTTACGAACAACTAGAGTAGACAGAAAAGCATGCAAACAACATGGCATCAGTAACCTCCGGGCTCAGATCACCGACAAAAATGTTGTAGTGGCCTAGGTAAAATGCATAAAATATCATCACAGTGAAAATCTATACAATGCACAATCAGGTGCAAAAGCACCAAAAAATAACAAGTACAAAAAAATGAATCAATGGATTTACTTGATGTGTCCTCCCTCTGACCACTGGTATATGCCCAGTTAACTTTGATGGGCTGCCCAAACCTGAAAATAACAGAATAAGGCATAAATATAAAGGTGTACACCATGCAAGATTTCAGTTGAATTTTCAATGCTTGAAACTTACAGATGCCTTCCATTGAGGGAGATTATTGCAAGTGAAGCCGATCTACGATCAAAGTAATGAACAAAACCATAAGAAGACTGCACAGAGCAAAAATAAATACATCAAAACAATGTGATCAAGAATTTGAAACCCTCAAAACTACAATAAGAAATCATGAAAAAAATGCAGACAGACTGAACCTTTTCTTTTCTAACAAGCTTGCAGCCTTCAACAGGACCAGTACTTGCGAAAACTTCTTGAAGAAGTGGTTCAGTCACCTGGGTGTGAATGTTTCCAACATACCTGCATTTTCTCAAAAATAAAAAACCTAGAACTTTAAAAAGAAAAGAAAACAAAGAAAAATAGAAGAATCTATAAGAACCCCTCCATAGATTATGAAATGAGATGATAACTAATAAGAAAAAATCACTCAATTCAAACTGCTGATTGGGGATAATGAGAATAAAATTTGTCCCAAAACATAATCACAGAGACACTGATTATGTGATAAAAGTTTAGCTCTGGTGAGGTATATGAGTAAAACAAGACGTGAAAGTATCTAATGATGCATCAACCTATACAACAACATTATATATAGGAAAAATTAAGGACTGACACGTTGCATATACTACACAAGTAAAGAGAGCATGCAGCAAATATAAGAAGAAACATAAATGTCTGAACAACACTTACACACTGCGGCATGTAGTTGGATCAAACCCAGGAGGCAAATTTCCACTAGGGATTGGCTCAATCTGCAAAATAAGAAATTCAAAGAAAGAAATAATGAAAACAAAGAAAATAACTTCTTTTATCGGCCAATATCAAACATAGACCTGAAATTTACAAGTAACAACAAAAGAAGAATAAAATGCAACAAGTAAAATATTCAATCACAAAATGAAACTATATACTTGATCAAAGGTCAAACATATAGCTCTGAATTTGTTCAATATTTCAAACCAAATTTTATAACTTATCTAATATCTTTTTAAACAGAAATGTCCACATGGGCAATTAACTATTGAGCAGTAGGCTCATACTCCCACTATCCCATAAATATAGGTTTTATCTGTCCTAAATTGTTGGTCATTTTCCTTGTTGAGAGTGTAGTTGACTTCTTAATGCCCTAATATGCCCTAATTTAATGTACTTTGTAATCAACAAATATCACTCTTGAACAAGTAATCACATGGTTTCCTTGATCTTCTTTGCTCGGGATTTCGTCATTAGTCCTTCTTCCGCGATCAACGGATCCTTGCTAACCTTCGTCCCATGGTTCTCATCATCATTTTTCTTGTTGACAGTGTAGTTGACTTCTTAATTTTCTAATATACCCCTGTTTAATGTATCTTGTTATCAACAAATATGACTCTTATTTAAACCATTATTCAATGTAGGTATATATTAGGAAAAATGTAAGTACAATTTATATTTTCAACTATATTAATTATATTTTCTTAATCTATGTGAAAATCGAAGCAAGTCCATCTTTATAGTACGGAGGGAGTATTATTTCTGATGAAACTTCATTTCTTCTGAGTGCGTGCCCCATTTCTTGTTTCACAGTTCTGCATCGGCTCAATGTTTATAACATAATGGGTCCCAACTGCAGTGCTATTAGATAATATTTAACTTCACCAAATCTTCCCGCTCCCCCACCTCTTCCTTTAATTTATTCAGTCTTAAAATATATTCAAGCCCCAAAAACTTATTAAGCTTGTTGGGTCCAAGACAAATACATATCATTACAAGATTCTAGATGAAAGTAAAGATCAAAGGAAGGAAAATAGAAAGAAAGAGTGTGAACGGTGGAAGTAACAGATTACAAAGAACGTTACTGCGACCAGACCAGACATTGGCCTCAAAAAATACCCAGAAGAAAAAGGACCAACCTGGGAGTTGAACTACATAACATCAAAAAATTACAGCACAAGCTATAAATTCAAACAATAATTTCAAAAATTCATGTGCCCGACCATTAGACAGGCGATTTCAGCTATCAAAAATGCAGATTTTAAAAACAATAAGTTGCTTTTAGAAAGGAAGCTGATGCAAAATTAAGATCAACAAAATCGAAATCCCTGGAGAGCAAACTAACAATCATCAATCTCAAATTCATTGACATGTTGCAATCACAAAGAAGAAAAACCGCAATAAAATTATTGATAGTCACGAGAACACAAGAACTGATCGCTTCAAAACGATTTTATTTTCTAAAACCACTATTGCAAGTTCGCAATATGTGGAGAAACTCAATAAACACAGTTAACAAAAAATGATGAATATTCAAATAAAATAAAGAAGTCAAAAAGTTAAACCTGGGGAGGAGCAGCTAAAAGGCCAGGATGATAAAGAGACTGCTGTTGAAGGAGAGCCTGCTGCATCAACGCCTGCTGCTGCTGTTGCTTCAGCCTCTGGTTCTCCATTTTTCAAATGATCGTGATTTACTCAATCGAGAGGGATTAATACTTTCTAGGGTTCGAAAATTGATTAGGAATTGTTGAGAGAGAGAGAGAACGAAATGGGCCTCGAAAGAAAAAGAAAGAACAAAGAAAAAAAAAAAGGAAAGAAAATTAAAAATGTACTTCGAAAATGTGGAAAATAATGACCTCATGGCCTATTTATATGAAATTTTTGAAGGACACGTGGATGGCGATAAACGAATCGTACACATTCATTAAATTTTATTTCACCCCAAATTCATTTTTAACTCTATATTTCTTCAATAAAATATTTTTTTACGTAAATTTATAATTATTTTCTATTTTTCAATCACAAATTTCAAAAATATCATTATTTACAAAATTTATCCTTCAGAAATTTGCGTCAAACAAATCCGAAAAAATATTTAGTGATATTTTAATATTTAAGCAAAATATTTTATAGATGTCTAAATAATATAGCCCCTTTGAATTCCATTATTTTCATAACTATTTTTTTTAAAATTTATTTTCAATCACACATTCTTCATAAAATAATTTTACATATAAACTCAAAATTATTCTTTATTTTTTAACTACACATTCTCAAAAAATATTATTAAAAAATGCATTATCTACGAAAAATGGGACTCAAATAGGGGTATGGTGATTTTTCGGGTCTATTTAATGTAAAAAAATTAAAATAGATTTTGTGAATTTTATTTTTTTAGAACGTGGTATTAAAAAGTAAAAAAAGTCATGATTCCACGAGCAAAATAGTATTAGAAATAAATTTGGAGAAAAATGATTTTAAAAAATCTATATCATATGAGCTAATTTTCCTCACTATGATAATTGAGGAAAAAACTTTTCTACTTATTTTTGTAAGTTCCTATTATTTGATTATGTTAGTAACAAAAATTACAATAAACATATGGCAAACGCATTGGTTGGCATTAAATTTTGAATTTACCAGATCTTAGCAACTTGTTTGTTTTCACATTTTTTTTTTAATTTCTCCCACCTTAAGTGAGACAAGAATTCAGTTGACTGGTAAGACTTTGCTCTTACCATTTGAGCTAAGCTTTGATCTCGTTTTCATATAAAATTTTATATAATGATTTAAACAATTTTGTGTGAAATGAAGGTTTTACACAAATAACTTAGGAAATAAAAGAATTGCATTAATTACGAGATTTATTTTATCAAAAGATAAACTGAGCAACAGGTGTGCACAATAGATTAAAGTAATTGATGCTACCAAAAATCGTACATATTGATTTCCGAGCTTGAGATTGAGAATCAACACGAACGAGATTTTTCGGTACCTGATACAAATGCGTCGAGATGTGTCCTCATAACCCCTCTGATACTAAAGTCATAGAGAATTTGCGAAAAATACATACTGAAAATTAAGTAAAAAGGTACCATGATAATGAATTGGAGTGTTGTATTTATAGAGGTGGATAGTGCGTTGCACTGTTGAAATCCCTAGGAATTCTACCATGCTTAGAAGTTGCAATTTGATTGATTTTGTATCACCCATGTGTTTGGATAAAGTTGGAACTCTGGTTGAAGAATCTTTTCTAGATGAGTTGGCATATTAACAACATGACTCAAAGTTCTTAGATTTGGATAAGCCTTGTCATGAATAAGGGTCCTAATAAATCAGGGATTGCATGGTACGAGGTTCGTTAAAACCTCGAGGAAGACCAAACGAACGAGGAGGAGTAATCTCAAGGAGACATGACCGAGGAGTTTATAAGGATTGTGGCCAAGGGGTTCATGCTTGGGACATATATTTTGGGATCATTAGTGGACCCGTGCATCTATGATAGAGACTCATGCTCAAGATCCTGGGGGTATGATGCATATTTAGACATCAGGAATGAGCAACACTGGATATAGGATGGTCAAAGGCACGAAGGACTGAGCAGCCTTTCAATTTGGAATGATCTGCATTTGATTAGGCACGATCTTCCTTGGAACTAAGGATGATCAGTATTGAAAGTAAGCATGACTAGCCCTTGTGTCAAGGACAGCAGTTTTTCCTAGCCCATTGACTCAATCACAGCCACGTTTTGCCCAATTTCGACCGCATATTGTAAATATTAATTTAATTTGAGTTGTAATTTCCTTTCCATTGTAATAGTTTATTTTAGTTGTAAAATAGCTCTTGTATTTGTAAACGTTTAGTGTGATTTCTCGTCATTTAAATGTCTACTCTTATCACTTAGGTTTTTCTTCCGCAAGCTATTATAGGGGCTATTAGTGATTCAAGGATCTTTCGAGCTTACCGGTGTTCGCCCACTGCACTAACCATTGTAATTTTATGCTTTCATCAATTGTAATTTTTGCTTTTATCGATCAATGATCAATTTACTTTCAATGCATCTAAAATTCTTTGTTGCAAGCTTTCTACAAATTGTAATCAAATTCTCTTTCGTCCCGAAACGACTGAGAAAAGGCGGAAGGTAGTCTAGTGAAGCAGACTACTGTCTCACTATGTCCCTTTCTGTACCAAGAAGAAACGTGTAGTGACCGAAAATTTTTATATGATATAAAGTTACGTTTCTTAAAACGTGTCGCTAAATTTTAACCCCAAATTTTTAATTGAATGTGTGTTCGTCTAGCCGTTGTAAAAACCAATTTAAATTTATTTCAAATCGAGTCCAAT
>CAIGRK010183850.1:0-10632 GCA_903798315.1 Fraxinus greggii | reverse complement strand
ACTAATCTTTGAGTGAATAAAAGCATCTTTCCGAGCCTGTATAACTCAGGTGATTAAGCCTATAAGGGTGATTTAAAACCTAGTGCCCTATGGCCATCTGACTTAGGAGTTATCGGCGTAAAGCTTGCTACATGGGTTATATAGAAAGTAAATGAGAAGATGTTCCAAAAAAAAAATAGAGAAAACATGAAAGATGAAAAGAAAAAAAATACATAAGTACATTGATTGAGCTCCAGACATTCGGTTGATAAAACTACACTTTTGGTGAGAAGTAACTCAGCTTAGTCTTATAGGTTAAGCAATCAAAACTATAGGAGAATCTCGACTTGTTGAAATGTGATCTTGTAATAGTGAGACATTGGAGCAGAGGTGACGTGCAGCATCTGAGATGATGAGACATCTTTAGATTTATTGCCAATGATTTATAAGTTGTTGCATATTTTCAAGAAAACCAGCTGATGAGTCACTTACTTCGAAGATACGCGTCTCCTAGGTTATAATTTCTAATGATGGCAAGAGGCTGTACGAATCCGAGGTGACGCATCTTACTAGCATTTGAGACTTCATCAAAGCTCTTGATCATGTCTCACGTTTCATTTTAGTAGCTTAGATAAACTACTGAATGGATGACTAGGATGGATCCTGATTTGATTTAGTGGCTGTGTTAACTTCCCTCTTTACCATAAAGGCTTCATTTACTCACTTGTAAAACTTTACTTTAAAAAAAAAAAAAGAAAATGGACCCACTTTACAAAATTTGACTTCCGACGATATAAATTGAAGATTTTCGATAGCATTTATCCTTTCCAGTGAGATTTGCCCTTAGAAAAGACGTCGTGTAAGTACATATCAGCTTTAACTTCATTTTCTCCATCTTTTTCCCTCTGGTGATTGTCCTAGCGAGGTGAGGAAGGAAAGTTCGATAGTAATGACCTCTTTAGTTAGGAAGTCTAGAGCTTTGACATCTGAGGAAAGTTCTAGGGCCATTAGGGCTGGGGACAATATATGGAGGCTATCTTCTCCACATGTGGACTAATAGAGTAGGGGGCTTTGTCCAATTCTTCGAACACCACTTCTGCGAGGATTCAAAAGGTTAGGGATATTTGTAGGGTCCCTAAAACCTTACCAGAACCAAGTGAGGGAGCCTACTATCCTAAGCTAGGGTGCATAACCATGAGCGAACACCTCTTCAAAGCAAGCCTTAGACTTCCACTCCATCATGGTTTTAAGCATCAGGATGCTGGGTACTATGGAGGGCGACCCCATGGTACATCTGACCATTTCCACCATTTACTCTACCGTTAGAGAGCTCTGCTTACTAAACTGACATCATATATCAACTCTCCTCAAAGAAACCAGCTTTGATGAGCTGATAGACAAGAATACTCATTTCATAGCTCACATCCTAATGTCTTTGCAAGGTAAATATTGACCTGATCACTTCATCCATTAGTCAATTCTCATTTGTTAACACTTTGGAAATTTTACAGCTGACTTTGCAAAGAAGAAGCCTTTGGGGCCTTATCTTTGCAGCATCCACCAAAGTGTTGCTAAGGCAAGGCTTTGAAGACGACCTCTATTGTTCATAGGAAGTAAATTGAGAAGCTCACTGAAATGAGCAAGAGGCTATCCACTACCAATGAGGAAGATGAGGTCCCCCCTTTAAATAAGAAGAGAAAAATTGGCCCATATGAGGTAACTTTTTCTGGGCTTATCGTGGCCAAGTGGCCACCACCTCCACCTCTCTCTAATGTCCCCACGGGGATGATTGTAATAAAGAAACCACCTCCACTTCCTTTCGATGCTTCTCAAACAAACTCTCCTCCTGCTCTACCTCTAACCTCCTGGATACGAAGTTAGCTCATCCCAAAAACATAAGGTTTATATAATACTAAAACCAAATGAGCAGGCCTACTATACTAGGCTGGGATATGTAGCCATGAGCACCTCTTCAAAGTAGGCCTTAGACTTCCATTCCATCCCTTCTTCTACCTAGTCTTGTGGATTAGCTCCAACCCAATTACATCTGAACTTTGTAGTCAGATGGCTGGGCCATGGAAGCTTTGGAGTGAAGCCACTTTAAGGGGTGACATGCCTTTTAGTGTCTTTCAATCCATATATTTTTCAAAACAATTACGAAGGTGAGAAGATTAAGGGATGGTACTACTTAACCCCATGGGGGTCTCATTTGCTCTTTGTACTGTATTTACTATCTTTCATCAAAACTGGCAAAAATAATGGTTTTGGGGTGTCAAGATACTGGGACACTGTGAAGGATGACCTCATGGCTCCTTTGACCATTCCACCATTTACTCTACAACTAGTAAATTATGTTTACCAAATTGATATCATATATTTGTTCATCTCATCAGTACGTAACCATCATTTTCTTGTTTGAAAATTAACTTCCTCATCATGAGATCAGTTCGGATAAGTGGGATATCATTCACCAAATTTATGAGCTCTCCTTCAAAGATTGTAGCTTTGATGAGTTGATAGACAAGAATACTCATTTCATAGATCAAGGCCTGATGTCTTCGCAAGGTATATACTGACCTGAACACTTCATCTATTAGTCAATTCTCATTTGCTAACGCTTGGAAATTTTGCAGTTGACTTTGTAAAGAAGAAGCCTTTGAGGCCTGATTTTCCCAACATCCGATAAAGCATCGCTAAGACAGGGCTTTGAAGATGACCTCCACTACTTATAGAAAGTAAAGTGAAAAGCTCTCTCAAATGAGCAAGAGGCTACCCTCCGGCTCATCCTCATTGTTCTGAAAAAGTTACTGATTTTTTAGGGAGTAACTCTAAGGAGTTTGCAGTTGAAATACTCGAGACACGGTCAAGGCCTTTTGCTAGAGGTAAGGAATACTTTTTTGCCAGAGTTTTAAGCATATACATAGTTGGTTTGGTCTTTTGGTGGACCTAAAGAATGAAATAAGAACTACCCACTCGCCTTGAGGTTGCTTCAAATTAAAGGGATGAAGTGCTGAGACCTAGGGCAAAGGTGGAGAAGCCGGAGATAAGACAGGTGGAGGCTGAGACAGAACTTCAGAAAGCTGACTCTGAAGTGACTCAATTAAAAAGGAAACTACAAGAGGTAGAGTCCCAAGTGGTTGCCCTGACGAAAAAGGGTTGATCAATCCAATGAGCATCAAAGCTTCACTGTCGAGGCTTTGGAGGAGGCCAATAAGAAATATGCTGAACTGAGGCAACTTGTGGAAGCTCAAAAGGAGGAAATAAAATCTTTGAAGGCAGAAGTGAAGATAGCAGGTGAGATGAGATAAAGGAATATGATGACTTCACCAACCACTGGCTTCTTAGAATGCCAGGAGATGATGTCTTACCTCAGGAAGGTCCACCCGAAACTAGACATTGGATTTCTTCAAGAAGAGTTCGAAGGGCTTGTTGAAGGTCAACCTGATGCTGAAGCGAATATCAAGGAAGTTTCAAGAAGAGGTGCGAGATGCTAAGGCGATGGAAGGGAGGAGAGCCGAGCCTTGTTGGTAATGGACGAAGTGGCTGCAATAGATCGTTAGGATATTTTATAATTTTAATGTTTTGTAAAGGATTCGACCTCTTCTTGTATTTTTTTTAAGTTAATGATCATTTTATTTTTCAAGTGTTGGAGCTTCTTCTATTTTTTATGCACTTTTACTTTGATGCTTTTGAATGTTATCACCTTGCAACAACTATTGGCGCTTCTGATGAACTGACCTCATAGCAGAACTTGTAACTATAACTTGTAAAATTAAAAAATGGTAACTCTTCAAATAGTATTAGTGCTTCACCTCGAATAGGTGGAGATTAGATAAATCATATCACCTTACACACTACAGTAGATTTTCAATTCCAACCAAATTTTGACGCTTCGATCATTTTGATAAAATGGTAACACCTGGAAGGTTTTGAGGTGGGCCTTCCTTCGGGGTTGCATCACACCTCTTTTGTCAAAGTATCCGATCTTCCTTGCATAGGAGTAGCTCTTCCATGGTGGATGGCTCATCCATGGAAGGAATCAACTTCATAGGTAGGTGGGCTCCTCTTTTGGGGTGCTTCTAACCCTTCTTTTTCAAGTGAATAATCTTCCTTGCATTGGGGTGACTCTTCCATGTCAAGGGCTTCTTCCTCTATGATAGATGGTTCATCTATGGAAGGGATTATCTTCATAGGTATTTGTGGTAGGCATCCTTCTGGGGTGCTTCTTACCCCTCTTTTCGAAGCGGATAATCTTTCTTGCATGGGGGTCGCTTATCCATGCCAAGGTTTCCTCCTTGGTAGATGGTTCATCCATGGTAGGCAGCCTGACGAAGAGAGAATACTTTTATAATAAAATCCATTGCATTGAATGAGATATACTTATACGAGATGGGAAAGATCGTATAGCTAAATAGGTGAGCTTTGCTCATCGATAATATATTTTTATATGTCTATGTTCCATGGGTGAGGCTATACCTTTCTAACCGGGTTTGTAAGTGCCATGTCATATTTCTTCTTTTATAATATAGGGGCCTTCCCAATTGGGGCCCAACATGCCTACACTTGGTTCTTTTGGTGAAAGGAAGAACTTTTTCAAAAGTAGGCCGCCCATGCGAAATGACATCTTCTTTACTTTAGCGTTGTAATAGATAGTAAGAGTTGAGTTTTACCTAAAACTCATCCTTCATTTCTTTAAGGAAGTCATGCTCGCATCTCCTCAGCTCACTTTAGATATTTTATTGAAGTGCAGGTAACGAGGTAAGTATAGTCCTACTTCCATCATATTCATGGCTTCAACTTTGTACGTCATAGAGAAAAAGGTTTCTCTAGTGGCATGAGTATAGCCCCCACAACATTTGAGGGAGCTCATCAACCGATACTTCTTTGAAGGTGGTATGCTTCATTTTCAAGGCGTACTTGATGATTTGTTGATGACTTCAACCTGGCTGTTTGCTTGAGGGTGATGAAGTGCTTCGGATTCCCCTTCACATAGTTCCCTGACCTTTTTGTTGTCAAATTGTTGTCCATTGTCTGATATGATTGAGTGGGGAGTTCTGAACGATCATATGATGTTCTTCCAAATAAATTTGAAAGTGTTATCCATTTTGTTAAATAATCAATGGCGACAATAGCGTAGCTTGCATTGACTCTCCCATTTGGCATGGTTCATATGAGGTCAATCCCTACTTGACGAATGGTTAAGGGCTAGAAACTATCGTAAGCTCTTGGGATGGTTGCCTCTACATGGTTGAGAAGTAGTGGTATTTGTCATACTTTCACACAAATTGAATGGCGTCCTTTTTCAGGGTAGACTAATAATATCCTTGCCTAAGCACTTTTTGTGTGGTGTGGGTCCTTTGGTGCGGTTGCCACATATATCTTCATGCATTTCACGGAGGATACAAGTTATCTCTTCTCCTTTTGTGCATCGAAGGAGGGGACAATGAAAAACCTCTCTTGTATATTACATCATCTTGGAGGATAAAGTGTATAGCTCTTCTTCTGAGCTTATGGGCTTCATCTTTGTTTTCAAGTAAAACCCGATCTTTGAGGAAGGCAATAATTGATTGCATCCATGATGGGGTACCTTCGATCCATATCACTTCTTCCATTTTGAGATAGAAGGTCTGGGGATGTACTTAATGGGTTAGTTCTTTAGCAGTTCAAAATCTTTGTTTCTTGCCAACTCTAATAGGGCATCGATATGGGCGTTTTCAAGGTGTAAAATTTGTGCAACTCAAACTTTCCAAAACATGGGAGGAGGTCCATAACCTATTGCCATGCCTTTTGTTCTTATGATGAAGTTGCCATTGACGTGGCTCACCATTACTTGGGAGTTGCTATTGATGAATAGTCTCTTCACTTGCATCTCCTTAGTCAATCTTAGGCTAGATAGGAGCGCTCCATATTAAGTAATGTTGTTGGAGGCTTGAATTAGAACCTCATTATACAATTAAGCTTATGGCCTATTGGGCTAACCAAGACCACTCCAGCTCTGGAGCCTGCTTCTCCTGAGGAGCCATCAACAAAAAGTGGGCGGCTCAAGGGTTCCATTGCCACTAATATTTCGGAGAAATTGGTGAATTCTATCACAAAGTCTGCAATAGCTTGACCCTTGATGGAGGTTCTTGGTTTGTAAATAATATCATATTCACTCAACTCTATAGCCCACTTCATCAACCTTCGAGAAGCATCTAGCTTTTGAAGCACTTGTTTGAGTGAAACGTTTATTAGCACATGGTTGTTATGGGTCTGGATGTATGGCATAAACTTTCTAGAAGAGGTGACGAGGGAAAGGATGAGTTTCTCCATAACTGGGTAGCGGTCCTCCACTTGTAGGAGGGCTTTGTTCACATAATAGGTGGCCAATTGGTAATTGCCTTCTTTTCTTATAGAACTGAGCTTATTGCTTCATCAGATACGACCATATAAAATAGTAGGGGCTCATCAGCTTTAGGTTTTGAGAGGAGTGGGCCTGTCCTAGATGTTTTTCAGTCCCTGGAATTCCACTTCACACTTCTCATTAGGTTTTTGAGGGGACCTAATCTCTATCAGGGGCTTGATCTTTTTAGAGTTGGCCTCAATATCTCTTTGTTGACAATGTAGCCTAGAAACTTTTTGGAGGTGACATCAAATGCACACTTAAGGGGGTTTAACCTCATCTTGTACTTCTTTAGAATTTGGAAAGTAGCATCTAGGTTCTCGTCATGGTCCTTCATTTTGAATCTCTTCACAAGCATGTCATCCACGTACACCTCCTTGGTTTTGCCAATAAGATCAGCAAACATCTTGTTGAAAAGCCTTTGGTAGGTGGGTCAGACGTTTCTCAACCTAAATGGCATCACCTTGTGACAATAGAGACCTCTATCAGTGATGAAAGATGTGTTCTCTTTATCTATAGGATGCATAGGAATTTGTTTATAGCCTGAATAGACATCCATGAAGCTCAACAACTTATGTTATGTGATGGAATCAATGAGTTGGTCTATCTTGGGAAAGGATAAGCTATCCTTTAAGCAATCTTGGTTGAGGTTTGAGAAGTCTATGCGACTTGCCATTGTGCTTTTTCACGAGGAATAATGAAGCCATTAGTTATTAGTATCTCCACTTCTTCTTTTAGGGCCTAGTACCTCTCATGGCTGAGGGCACTTCTTTTTTATTTATGCAGGGCAATTTTGAGATAAATTTTAAGATGATGGTAACTTACCATTAGGTCTATGTCAACTATGTCCTTGTGCCTCCAAGCAAAGATATCCAAGTTCTTACACAAGAACCCTTCAAGCTTCGGGTGACAGATCCATTTCCACTTGTAAAGACTTGGTGGGATCTTGAGGGTATACGGGGAAGCTTTCCAACTTGGAGATTTTTGTCATTCGGACTCAATGATATGAGGGTCCAATGCATCATATGTAGTCCCTTCTTTAGTGCCCTCCCTTCTTCAAGGGCATCTACCATCTCGACGTCTTTCCGTTGTTCAAGTGTCCATCCGTCTTCAGGGGTATCTAGCATTTCGGTATCAAGTAACACCATGTGAACATTGTGGGACTCAGCCTTCTTAAGAGAGTTGAGGTAGCACTCCCTAAACCTCGTCTAGTCTCCTCTAATAATGGCAATGCTATATTTCGTAGGGAACTTCATGAATATGTGATGTAGGGAGGTGATGGTTAATAGTTCTTTTAGTGCAGGTCTTTATAATACCTCATGATAATCAGACCTATTGTCCACTACGAGGAACTTCGTAAAGTGGCGAACTATTTTAGGCGACCCTATCTCTAATGCAAGAGTGATTTTTCCTCTTGAGATAACACCATTGCCAGTAAATCTATATAATGGGAAAGTCATGGTATTAGCTCATGTTCTACTAGCATTTTGTCATAGGTGGCACCAAATAGGATGATGACTGAGATTCCATTGTCTACCAACATGCACTTCTGCCAATTACTTGCTACAACAACCCTTACTACTAGGGCATCGCAATGGGGATAGTGCAGACTCATCGCATCTTCCTGGGTAAAGGTGATAGGTTGCACATTCTCAGCTTCATGGGGATTATTGTTGACTATGTAGTTAGCTATTGGAGGATCCTTGGCCTCCCTAGCATAATTTCTTTTCACATTCCGGACTCGCCTCCTACATATCTCTCAGATAGGTGCATTGTTTATCTCCGTTGGGGGTCACTTCTTTGCCTTTGTACATTTTTGGGTCTTTCTATGTCCTCCTCCCTCCTATGGTGTAGAGAGATCTCTCTAGGAGGTCTACTCGCCTCATCTCACCTAGGTTGTTGAACTTTCCTAGGCAAAATGAATTTCCTTGCGGAGGGCAATTTTCTCTCCTACACTCATGGGGATTATTCTGCTACATGGGTTGCGATATATCCATACACTTACTGTATCATGACCATGAGCTTGATGATAAGTGCAGTGGGGCAACGAATTAGTATAGGCCTTATTCCCAGGTCTGCTATCTTTTTCTCTACCTCTTTGGTGGTCTAGTCCCATTGGGGTAGCTATTACATGTTCAACTTGAGTCCATTGCTGGTTTACCAAGTGGGTGTTGGGGCCTCTTCCTCTTTGTTTTTGAGGTGGTGTGAGTCCTAGGTCAGTCCTATTTCGATGATCGATCGTCTCTTCACTATCGATCTCACTTCTCATCGTCTTCACCAATTTATCATTGGTTACATGATTCTTATTTCGAACATCGTCCAAAATAAGGCATTCATGTTGAGGCCTCCCTTTAGGACGGAGAGGGCTTTAATGTCGATGACCTTTTCATAGTAGCTCATCTCATCGATGAAAGGGGCCAAGTAACTTTTTAGCATTTTATCAGCTGCTTATCTGAAGTCTTGGAGATGTTGAAGTGGGCTTCTCGATCCTTTTTAGATAGGTGCTGGTACAAGAATGCCTTCTTGTGGTCAGGCCAACTTCTGATACCCCTCGATTGAATTCTACTATATCACTTCTTGGTTGCTCCACTTTAAAGTTGGTGAGGTGCTCCTCAAACTCATATGAGTCTTGTAGGTGCTAAGAAGCTCTTCTGGATCATCTTCCCTTCTTATATAGGAATCTTGGGAGGTATGAGGTGGCTTGATAATAGGCAGACGAGAGGTTTCCGGTTACTTTCTTGTGGCCGCTTATGACGTTCTCTTTCATCTATTTCTAGATGAGGGGGTCATTTTGAGGCCTTTGCATTGCCCACGGGGTCTTACCATAAGAGGTGTCTGCCGTGGTCTATTTCTAGGCATGTCAGACCGATCCTATCAAAGACGCTGGAGGACCTTTGAGGTCTTCGCTTGTTCATATTCAAGAGAGAAATTGTCCTCTCGTTCATTTTGGGTGGTAGTAATGGATTTGGGTTGTACAATTTCTGTTCCATCAATAAAACATTTAAGGTTTTGATAATTGAGTAGTGGTAAAAAATGAGTTTTCCAAGCTAAATAACTTTTGGAATTAAGTTTTACCAAAAGAATGATGAGATGATGTAGTAGAGGGTGAAGTAGATGAGGGAAGAACAATAGTTGTTGAGGTGTTTGACATATTGTTGCCTATTTCTCTAATACCATATAGTGGAAAATACTAAAAAGTAAATTATGTTTTTCAGGTATTTGAATGACAACATACAAACCTATTTATACAAGTCTATGAGATGAGAATATAGCAAATAAAGAGACAATAATGCAAACAACTCCTAATGTTAATCACCTAATACATTGTAATTGATATACTATCAATAACAAAAAGAATATTATCCCTTAGCATTCCCTCAAGCCATTGGTTTGGACATTAAGCGCAATTTGTATCTCAAAAATTCAAACCAAGGACGAACCAATGACTTGGTAAATATGTCATCTAACTGGTCAGAGGAAGAAATAAACATCACTTCAATATTGCTAGCAGCCACTTACTCTCTAACAAAATGGTAATCAAGTTCCACATGTTTGGTGCAAGCTTGAATTATGGGGTTAGCTATAAGGTAGATTGTTCCAACATTATCACACCATAGAATGGCATGGGAAGGAGATAAACAACCAAGTTCAGTAAGCAAAGATTGCATCTACAAGAATTCTAAAGTTGTATTGGTGAACGCTTTATACTCACTCTCAGCTAAAGAATGGGAGACGGTTGGTTGTTTTGTTGCCATCCAAGAAATCAGATTTTTTCCAAGAAATATACTGTAACCATTTGTAGATCTGTGATCATCAGGACAACCGTCCTAATCACAGTCACTAAAGCAACGAATTTGAAAATCTGATTTTTTTTTTTTGTGTTGAATAAGCCATGGTGAGCAGTATGTTGAAGATAAAGCAATAGGCATTTAATAGCCTTCCAATAAGCTTGAATTTGTTATAGTCAATGTTACATATTGTAAGGCTCCAATGACACGACGATAATCATCACCATTTTGTAACAATGTGCCAACCGATTTTGAACAGAATGAGAGACAGAGATTGGATTTCAACAAGGCTTATGGTAAGACATGCCAGTATGTTCGTCAGCGATATATTTTTCTTGAGATAATAAAATGCCATCTGTAAGATAATTAACTTCTATCCCCAAGAAATAATTAAGTCGGCCTATATTTGATGAAGTTGTCACAAAACAGTTGTATTTTGAATGATATTTTGTCACATGGTTTTGTTTATATCTAACTCTATGT
>CAIGRK010183737.1:0-14106 GCA_903798315.1 Fraxinus greggii | reverse complement strand
AATATTTTAAACATGAGTACCTATTTGTTACTTGCTAATAATTTTGAATTAACAATATATAATATTTCTAATATAATGAAAAATGATTACGGTAGAGTGTTCGAGAAGTGTCGGTATCGACTCGTGTCCGACACGTGTCGGGCACTGACACGCTACCGTAATTGAAGTGTCTGTGCTACAGAGGTGCAGAATAGGTTGAATACTATTGACTTGTTGCGGGGAAAGAAATCTATTCATTTGATGTTTTTGTTTCGGTACAACAATCCAATTTGTTAGAAGTGTAGTCATTTTTTTTAATATCAATTTCTGAATGTAATACAAAATACAATTCAATGTGGTTCCTTTCCCCTTCATTTTCATGCGTCATTGTCGCTTGTGTACGTTATGCTAATAATGATACTTTTCACAAGTTTTTTAAACTTACGGTCCAAAGAGTTCCTGTTCCTTGAGAACTTTTTATCAATTGCATAATACTTTCGTCTCTTCGATTTGAAAAACCACTTATTTTTCTAGCAACTTTTGTTTCAGAAACTGTCATTTGCATGATTTTTTTTTTCCATGGGAGAAAAATTACTTCCCAGAAGTATCCCTTCCTGGCAATGTAATTAATCTTTTTAGTTTTTTTTCGCTATAATGATGTAGCATCTGAACTTGCTCGTGCTTCGGTATCAATTTTATGGACTTGGCATCAAATAAAGAAACAAAGTACGTAATAGCCCAAGAGATGAAATGCAATTTGATATCGACATATCGTTAGGGATAATTGATTGATTGTAGCTTAAGAGCCTACGTGGAGATAAAAATGGTTCTGTTAATTACAAGCTGCTAAGAGCAATGAAAATCAAATAATTCTTCCTTGGTTAGCAGTGATTTGGGATATCCACGTAATTGAATAAGTTGTGATTACAAGAGGGTTATATGCATCCAATCAGTGACTATATATTACATACAAATTTATATAACAAATAAAGGCTTGAAGGAGTACTTCGTTGGTCAGTGAGATTGTCTATGAGGCTTCTGCATCTATGCAGTGAAATGGGAAGAAATCTGTCCCAATTGCAAGTCCTCGATTTTGACGTATCAAAAGTGTAATTCTTATTATTTTGACCACTTCTCGAAGCATGGTGAATAGATTTATGATATTGGTTTTCACATTATTCTTTTTTGTCCGAGAGCTGAATGACGTATCTTCTTTCAGGTTAGGCATCCGAATATTTTGTCGTTTCTTTACAGTACCGAGGCAGAAACTTTTGATGGTTCAAATACAAAGGTTACAATCTACATTGTCACAGAGCCTGTTATGCCTCTGTCTGAAAAGATCAAGGAATTGGGATTAGAAGGCAGCCAAAGGTGTAAATATTTTTATAAATATTTTTATTCCCTTGCTCTTGTTATTTTAACATTTAATGGCCCTGATGGAAACAAGTAAAAATTGTTCATATGAATATTACACATACAAATCGCAATTGACAGGTAGTTATGTTATTCTTTGTGTTATGCTATGGAGGTATGAGGACATCTTGTTCACTTTTATACTCTCAATCTCATCGCTTAATATAACTTTTTTTAATATCTTTTTTAATGAAGATCTTGGAATCTGTATTATGGCAGGGATGAGTATTATGCATGGGGACTGCACCGGATAGCTAAAGCTGTGAGCTTCCTAAATAATGATTGTAAATTGGTATGTAATCAAGTCAAGTTTTAGCTGTTATCTATACATTCCAATATTTGGAGGCAGGCTGACATTCTAATTTTGCAGCTTGAATATTTTTTACATGTGCACATTAAGCTTTAAACGAGTTCTAACTTTTGTTGGAACACATGCATTATCTGTCGATTTTCTTTGCACTGTTAGCTAGATAAATTAAAAGAAGAGTTTCAAAAAGAGTGAATTTTAGTTGCTGAGGCATGAAGCATGCCTGATAAGTTTTTTCGGGCAGAAAATGAAGCTCCCCCAAGCGCTATAAAGCTTTCTATACCGGTGACCTAATTATAAACCAATGAAGATCCTCTCCATGGAGCTAGATATGGTTTTCTGTGTCGGTTCATAAAATGTTTAAACTTTGTTAGGATCTACTTTATGAATATATGAATTGTTATTTGTGAATTTTTCTGCTGCAATTTCTTTTATTTATCTTGTATCCTGCTTTTTAGCAAAATATATCTAATGGTTTTCTATTTTGCTACTGCAGGTTCATGGTAATGTTTGTATGGCTAGTGTTGTTGTCACTCAAACTTTGGACTGGAAATTACATGCATTTGATGTTCTGTCTGAGTTTGATGGGAACAATGAAACTTCAGCAGGGCCAATGCTGGTAAGTAATGAGTTTGGGCATAGCTTTTCTTCAGTTCTTTCAACATGGTATGTGATGCACAAACTCAATTTTGGCTAGCCCTGCAGAGAGAGGAAAATTAAACATGTTGCAGAGTATAATTATCGTTGTGAATTAAAATCCTGTACTTTACTGAATATTATTACTACCAAACATCTTTCGAAATAAGAGTGTCCATATCCAAAATTTTTTAACTTGGTGATTTTGTGAAAAGGAATATGCAAGACTGCATCATGCATGAAGACATATTATCTGCTGACGAGCATGTGCAGAATCACACAACTTAGTGAAAGCTTTTACTGTTTCTATTAAAAGAATCTTCTGTGTTTTATCCTTGCACAATATTTTTTTATCATAGATGACAGTTGTTCCACCAAATGGTACTTCTATGATATTTAAGAGTATGTTGTAAGAGAATATTCCTTTCTCTTCTGATTTCTATCTTATGGAGAGAGGTTGCTGACACATTTGATGAGTCTTGCAGAAAATTGTATTATGATATTTTCATTCTATTAGCTGGTCAGGTGGCTAATTTTGATTTATAATTCTTACTTCATTTTTGACACAGCAATATGAATGGCTTATTGGTTCACAATACAAACCAATGGAGTTGTCAAAATCTGACTGGACAGCTATCAGAAAATCTCCACCTTGGGCTATTGATTCTTGGGGTTTGGGTAAGTGTTCATTTGCCCCCTTACTATATGAGTTCTCATGCAAACATATTTAACAAATATATTTAGAGACTAAATAATTATTTTTTATGCGAGGGTTTTTTGTCCAAAGCGAAAAATGTCCACTTATAAACGTTTTCATTTATAAGGCATTCTTTGTACATCAAACGTCTAATTTAACCTTTTTTAAAATGGTCTTCACCTTCCACTAGTCATTTTCGCAGCTTGGGAATCTCCCGAACAGCTCCTGAGTAGTTGGGGTGACTGGGAGGATAGTTGAAAACACAACATGGAGGCAATATGGGGGGATGAGGGTTGATATTGAAGAACAAGATGATATGTTTGTGAACGAGATGGGCGTATTTTTGGAATATCAACCAAAAGGAGGCCATTGTACTGAAAAATTGTTTTGCTATTTTTCCATTTTATCTCATCTCTCAAACTTGGTCTTTCTTAAGAAATTTCCTATTTTACAGTATGTAAAATGCAAGAGAAATTTTTTTTTTTTTTATCTTGATTGGCCCCGAACTGATGTTGAATATGATTTGAATGCAATAAGCATCTGCATTTGAGATACTGTATCATGCGTCAATTATAGCTGGGTAATTATCTGTAAACCAAAGTCCATACATGGTTTTATACCTCTTATTTTTTCATCTGAGAAAAATACAATTACCTTGGCATGGACAAATAAATGGTACATCCCTGTAAATTTGCAGTAGTCTAAGTTTATTGAGCGAAGACCACCTACATTTTTCCATCTGTTTTGGGTGCAATATGTGTCTGCCTTTGAGATACTGTAACACCTGTCTATTAAAGCTGGGTTTTGTTTGTATACCAAAATCCACATATGGTTTTATACCTCTTATTTTTCTATGTGATGAAACTCAATTACTTGAATGGCATAGACTGGTAATTAGTACATCCGAGTTAATTTGCGAAAGTCTAGCGAGTTATGTCCATCTACATTTTTCCATCCATTTTGAGTTTATGAATCTAGGATAGAATCTAGTTCACATGTCAATGAAAAACAAGTGTAGGTTGCAAGGACTTCTTTCCTGTTGACAAAAGGTTGTTGACAAAAGGTCACCTTTTAATTGTACTTCAGCACTTCTGTCGGTGTTCTTTAAGTCTTAGTGGACTCGCTTCAAAGAACCTCGCTTGACTTAAAACGAGCTTCTTGAGTTCAAAAATATATAGAAAAAGGTTTTATTTTTGATTTATCTTAGTTTAGAAGTTATACAGCATTTCTCATAATAATTACTTTCATTTAATTTTTTATTATTATTTCTACTGTGTAATTGGTAGGCTGTCTTATTTATGAACTCTTCTCTGGTATGAAGTTGAGCAAAACTGAGGAGCTACGCAATACTGCTAGCATTCCAAAGGTGATCCTGTCTTTTTTTGTTCTTTCTTTGACACTCCAAAGGTGTTGTTCCTTTTCTTTCTGCCCGTAGAAATTGGCTATGATTCAGTGCCTGGATGTTTGTATATCCTGTATGCTTTATTCAATAGTGTTTTATTTATTGGTTGCTTCAACTATCATTTGAGATGATAAATTCATTTTTGTTTGGAATTGTTCATTCAGTCTCTACTTCCAGATTATCAGCGTCTCTTGAGTTCTATGCCTTCTCGCAGGTTGAATTCATCAAAGCTTCTGGAAAATAGCGGTAAGTTCTTTTCTTTTAATTTTTTAGTAAAGAAATCCGACCATTGCCCCAACCAGATGTCTGCCAAAACCCTATGGGATTTCGGACAACGTTCCGGATATCCGCTTCCTTCGTCTGAACGACGGTCCGGACGTCTGCATCCTCCGGCCAGCTCAGCCAGTTTATCCATTTTTGACCCCTTTTGATCTGATTTGAATATTTTGATAAATGTAGACTTTTAGAAGGAGTTTTTAACTACTTTTTCAAGGTAAATGATGTTTTAAAAATATGACCTATGTTCCAATATCATTTTGAAAATCAATTTTACCTCAAAATGCCTTTTTGGTGCATAAATTAGTTATTGAGCTTTTATCACTCAATGCTGAAGATCAAACATTAAATTAATCGATATCATTTTTATTTTTGATGGGTTCAGAAAAACGAAGCGTCACATTTATTGAATTGGTTTACTCGAACTCCATGTTCTCTGAACCTTGATGTATCAAATTTTGCTTATCGTTTTCTCATACATAATGTCTAATTCAGGCAAACGAAGCATCACATTGATTGAATTGGTTTAGTCGAACTCCATGTTCTCTGAACCTTGCTGTATCAACTTTTGCCTATCGTTTTCTCATACATAATGTCTCTAAACCTCCATTGGTGGGAAGCATAATTCAAAGATATACCAAATATTTGATGCATGTCATTGACATTTTGTTTTTGATTCATTTCTGGTTTTGTAAATCTTTTGTATGTGAATACTTATATATCAGTGTCAATTTGCTCGTCCTTTTGGCCATTAATTTATTTGATTTCATAATTCACAATCGAAGCATAATTTTTCTGTGGTAGATTGATGACCACTGGGATTCTCTTATCTTTTCTATTTTTTTCCCCCCTTTTTCACTTAGATGACTACTGGTCCTTGAATGCATACATTCTTACTCTTATTAATAAAAATCCTATTTGAAATAGAAATGAATTTAACNACAATCGAAGCATAATTTTTCTGTGGTAGATTGATGACCACTGGGATTCTCTTATCTTTTCTATTTTTTTCCCCCCTTTTTCACTTAGATGACTACTGGTCCTTGAATGCATACATTCTTACTCTTATTAATAAAAATCCTATTTGAAATAGAAATGAATTTAACGTTAACATTGCTGATTCAATTTATTATATTACTATGAATGTGGACATTATTTTTCATATCCTAAAGATGTCAATATTTATTTGCAGAATATTTTCAAAATAAGTTGGTGGAGACTATACACTTCATGGAAATTCTTAATTTGAAAGACAGTGTTGAAAAGGATACTTTTTTCCGTAAGCTTCCGAATCTTGCCGAGCAGCTTCCTCGCCAAATAGTGCTGAAAAAGGTATCCTGTGGTATTCATAATGGTGAAGTTTTTCTTCGTTTTGAAGTTTTTAAACCATTATATTTTCGGGTTCTTGCAGTTGCTTCCATTATTAGCATCCGCCTTAGAATTTGGTTCAGCTGCTGCACCTGCTTTGACAGCATTGTTGAAAATGGGTTCTTGGCTTTCAACAGAAGATTTTAGTCTCAAGGTTTAAATCTGATATCTGTTGGCAACCTTGTATTTCTTTCTTTTACATGCCTGAGCTTTACCATAACATAAATTGTGTACTTATGATTAAACTTGGGTATTTAATTTCTTGATTTGGTATTCCTAACCTCTGTTTATAGGTATTACCAACAGTTGTCAAACTCTTTGCATCAAATGATCGTGCCATTCGAGTTGGTCTTCTGCAGCATATTGATCAATTTGGCGAGTCATTATCCTCACAAGTTGTTGATGAACAAGTATGCAGTCATATAATGACACAATCAAAATATTCAATCTCCTCTATGATTCATTCACAATATATAATGTAGGATAATGGAGTAGCAGAGAAGTTTAATGTTTGTTTGTCTAGGTTTACTCTCATGTTGCTACTGGGTTTTCCGACACATCTGCTTTTCTACGGGAATTGACACTCAAATCCATGCTCGTTCTTGCACCTAAGGTAAATACCTTGTAAAGTTCCTGTCTGTTTTAATTTAGTTTAGGCTTTCATGGTATAAGATTCTCCAATAGGATTGGGGTGCCAATTAATTTTATGAACATGCATAATTCGACGAATTTGCCGAAGGCCTGAAATTTTTTGTTGTTTCTGTAAGTTATTAAATTCAATCCCTTAAAAAGGTCTTTCTGGAATCTCTCGCTCCTGTTTGCTCATTGCTACGTCGTTGATAGCCATTGGAGTAGTCAAGAAATCTTCTCCGTTGATCATTCACAGATTCTAATCTTTGTACAGGCTTCTCAGAGGTGTATACACCGGTGTAAAAGTTGATGTTAGAAGCATTTTTTCTGTTTGGATATTTAGAAATATGATGTTTAGTGATTGCTGGCATCTGATTTGTGGGATGAATCAATGGATGCATGGATTATCTGATGGTTGAGCTAGCATCATCTGGTTTTGATTCCTGATACCTCTTAATATTTTTGTTCTTTTTCCTCTTTACAGTTGTCTCAGCGCACTATATCAGGGTCATTACTGAAATTCCTTTCAAAACTACAGGTATACATTTATGATTTAAGCAATCAATGTGCAAATGACCTGAAATTCCTTTTGCCAACAAAGTTCAATTTATTTGTGAGTTGTGCACATTGATGCACAGGATTTGGTTGACTTTTCTATGGATTTAGGTTGATGAAGAACCAGCAATTAGAACAAATACTACTATATTGCTCGGAAATATTGCAAGCTACCTTAATGATGGGGTCAGTACAATGTTCCTCCATTTTTCCCTTTAACATACCTATAACCTTGAAGAAATTGATTGTTGAGTTAGTCAATGGTCAATTGTCATACATTACTTGGATAAATCAATCTGTGAGAAAATTTGCTGCTTACAAATTCACTACGATGCAGATGAGGAAAAGAGTTCTGATAAATGCATTTACAGTTCGAGCTTTGCGTGATACATTCTCTCCTGCCCGAGGAGCAGGTAAAGCTTGCTCTGTCTTCTTGACCTCATTTTAGGAAAAGTTTAACATGCTATTAAGTCGATTGTGCCGGGCTGAGGCAAATCTAGGTTAAGACAACAGTCTTCCTTCAGTAACTCCAAATCTCTCTCTTTCTCCTTTCCCAATATAATAAACACTCTTTGTGCCAGGTATTATGGCTTTATGTGCCACTAGTTCTTACTATGACGTCACTGAGATTGCAACTCGAATTTTACCAAATGTTGTTGTACTCACCATCGATCCCGACAGGTATTCCTTTTATTAAGTAGGATAGTCCTAGTTTTTCTCTTTTGAAGTATCAGATTATCCTTTTCATTAGAAATTTTATTTCTGAGTTTCACACTCTTATGTTAAAAGATAAGACATTCTTGTACATCTTTTCGTGTTTTCCCTTTCAAATATAAAACAATTATTGGTAAAGCTGATTTGTGGTTACTGAAATAATGGTGGCTGCCCTCATTACAAACTTACTCCTTTTCATTATAACTATACTTTAACAGTTTATTGATTTAGTTTTGAGTTGGGCCTCAATTATTAAGATATAACCAATGTCTCATAGAAATGACAAAAATGCAACCTGGGACTTCTGACTGTTGTAAAAACTAAGTGCATTTTTTGGGAAAGCTTATAATTGCTTATAAGCTAGTCAAACTCTATTTTTATCTACACATTCTATAGGTCCCACAATTTTTACCTACTTTTTAACCACACATTTCTTGGGACTCACTGCTTATAAGCACTTAAAAACTTAGCCAAGCAAGAACTAAATATATTTTTTCTCAATACGATGCATCCTATTGACATGCCAGTATAGTTTCCTTGCACCTCCCCTGAATTTGTATTACCGGAAACTATATTTTTGTTCACCTCATCGCTGGAAAATCTATTATCCCTTTGTCCTATGATCTCTACGGCATGCTCGTCGAAGGGTCTTGTAGCAATGGCTGAGATTTGGGCCTGTGGACTCGTGTCCATGTGGGTTGAATGCTGGATATATTTTTGCATTCTGCTTATTTCCCTGTTTTTAATGGTTTCTTGTCCCTGTAATGCTGTGGCATCATGTTCTTGGTAGTTTGGTTTCTTACACCGGTACTTGTGTTGTTTTGGTTTCATGTGCACCTTATTTTTGTGATTAATGAGTAACTCATTCTATTAGTTGTTTAGCAAGTATATGTTTTTGAGTCACTCTCTTTAATTGGCACAGTGACGTTCGATCAAAGGCATGCCAAGCTGTTGACCAGTTTTTACAAATAGTGAAACAATACCATGAGAAGGTGTGTAAATGATTTTTCTGGACTCTTCTTCCTACATGGTGGTGAAAATTATCTGCAGAATTATGGATACTGAGATCATGTGGAGTTCCAGACTTAAGTAGACTAATTCATAACATAATCCAATCTCTCTGTGAACAAAAATAGATTCTGTTCATGTGATACATATGCTGTTTTATACATTGTTTCTTGTCACTAGAGATGTATCCTTTTTACCTTGGTTCACCCAGAAGACCTCCTTGAGAAGCTGCTTTTTCAACAACAGATCTTTATATCGGATGCATTATCTGAATCATCCTCACATTTTGAATTGAAGTATTTCATCTCTGGTATTAATGAAGTGGATTCTTGGAAAAAGGCTCAATTTCTCTTGTAGTTTGAAATGCATCTCCTAGTGTAACATTTGTATCCATATGCTAGGTGGTTCTTGACTTCTGTTCATTCTTGTTTTTAGCCTGAAAATATGCTTGCCAGATGTATGATAATATATATTTACTTCTTTTCTTGCCATGAAGTTCATTGATATCAAGTTGTAATTCCTTTCCCATCTCCCGCCCTCCTGTTCTCTTCAGATGTTGGATTAACTGAGTCTTTTTTGTCTTTGTAGACAAGCACAGGGGATGCTACGGGCACTTCAAGCACTGGAATTACATCAATACCTGGAAACGCAAGTTTACTTGGGTAATTAAATTTGAATTTTGTAATGTTAATTTCTTATGAACCTACACACCTAAACTATTTCCTCCTATTCCCAATCAAAAGATTATTTATTTATTTATTTTTTTTTTGCATTTTTCAATGAGCAAGGAAAGAGGATTCCGAGTCCTGTGATCTTTAAATTTATTTTATTTTTGAAACCTAACAGAAACATTTTATTAAAGGAGATCGTCGGATACTACCGACGTAATGAAACTAGGAATGCAATGTACCCAGTATATCGTGTATGGGAAAATTGACATTGAACTCAAAGATTATGTTAACTCTTGTTGACTTGAAAACGATATTCTTCACTAAAATTTTAGTTGATGCTCGCTAATCCAGCTATCTGATTGAACCATCAGGTTCTAGTTGCCTTTCTGTTGTCAAACTAAATGCTTCTGTCCTTTCCAGGAATTGAGCCGTGTATTACTGGGGTTGTACCTTATTGTTCCTTTCTTATAAAACAAATAATGAACAAGGATCTTCCTTAAATACATCCTCTAATTTTTCATTTGACAACAATGTTGCTGTTTCCAGTTTTCTGCGTTTCAGTTTTGCATAATAGTCAATACACTAAACCTGTTAAGAATTGTGCAAGCTGATAAATTTTGCACATGAAACACATGCTATATCATCTTTGTTGTGTTATGGATCTGGATTACATTTAAATGTATTAAGTACATCATAGCCTTCTCTTTATATAATATCTGCGAGCTACCTTTTTTGAATATGATGACTTCATGCTATATAGCTTTCAAAAGTATGTAGATAAGTTCTATTTTGAGAAGTCTCTTGCTTAAGTTTACCATTGTTTTTCCCGGGCAAAATTCATCAAAATCATGTCTGTACCTCACTAGATACATTTAGCATGTGTTTGGCCCCCATTTTTATTGGAGAAGTTATTTTTGAATAGTGATTGATGGGAGAATGTGTGGTGGAAAGGTGATGAAAAATTTTAGATTTGTGTGTAATATTATTTTATTTGGAGAATGTGTGGTGAAAAAGTGAGTACTGTAGAAAAATGAGTAGAAAAAGTAGAAGGAGAAGTGGGCTCAAACAAGGGCTTATATTAAGATCAAGGCAACCATGGTTTGCAAATGTTCCTTTTTTCCAGTGTGAGAACATCTTTTAAATTTTTCGTATTTGTTATATAAATTTATAATGCCTAATGATATGCTAATTTGGATTGCTCCTGGCCCCATGGCATTGAGCTACAGAGTTTTGAATTTTGATGATTTAGTGTAGTAATGGGTGTTTCAATTGGTTACGTTCTTTCTGATTTCTTGCTTTATCATATGATTATTTAGTACAACGCAACTTTAAAATTTTGTATAACTGATTCTTTTATAATTTGTGGTTAAAGATTTTGAACTGACAGTATCACAATTTTGATGCAGATGGGCCATGAGCTCTTTGACTATAAAAGGTGGCAAACCTTCTGAGCCAAGTGTTCTTGCTTCATCGAGTGCAAGTGCACCTATAATTGCTTCTTCCATCTCCAATGCCAGCTCCGGTGAACATTTCCCACTTTTATTTTGTTCTTTTATGTACCTTTCCTTTCAGTTGGACACTTGAATTTGCTAGAGTGCTGCTTTTCTAGCTAATCACTAGTGTTCACTTGTGCAAATGCGCCTGCCTATTTATTAGTATCTGATCATGTTTCTTGACATCATAGAGTTGGATGGTGCACATGTACTGGCAGTCCATGTAAATTCCCAGACAGATTTGACTGATCAACCTGCACCTGTGTCCCCTACCTCATCAACTGATGGATGGGGAGAGCTTGAAAATGGCATTCATTTAGATGATGAAAAAGATGGATGGGATGACATTGAGCCACTAGAAGCGTCAAAACCGCCTTCAGCTCTTGCAAATATCGAAGCTGCCCAAAAGCGGCCCGTCTCACAGCCAAAACCACAAGGTACTGCCATCTTCCCTTTCAATCTTACCATGTTAAAATTTTACATATTTAAGAAAGCTTTTGCATAGCTCATATGAATGCTGCATTGTGATATCATCCCGCCCCCAGGCCCTGGGGAAAGATTTGACACATTAGTTGCACGCAGTAATGATACTTCTGTTAGGACTTGGCAATTAGAGAACTGTATTCTAATTATACTATTCAAGAAACTAGATGGTGCAAACGATTCGGGAATAGTGGCATGTTAGAGTCTTCCTTCCCTGTGCTTGGGTCATTTTCTTGCTATTGATATTTTTCTTCTGAACATCATCTGACTGGACATGCCATTATGATTCAGTTACGAGTTCGAGACAAAAAAGCACATTTAAAACTAGTAAAGATGATGACAATAACTTGTGGGGTTCAACAGCCAACCCCGCTCCAAACTCCGCGTCAAAACCTTCAAACTCAAAAACGAGCATAGCTGATGGTGATGACCCTTGGGGTGCTATCTCTGCCCCAGTTCCGAAATCATCATCAAAGCCTATGAATCTGAAATCTAGTGGATCAGCTGATGACGACCTATGGGCTTCAATTGCAGCACCTCCACCTACTACAGGATCGAAGCCCTTGTCTGGGCGAGGCAGAGGTTCTAAACCTGCTGCTCCAAAACTGGGTGCTCAAAGGGTGAACAGAACATCATCTGGGATGTAATTTAGAGGCAAAAATGGAATAGAATTTTGGAAATTTATTCTGTAAATTTTTCCATCTAGTGACTTTTTGAATTATAATGAACTAATGTCTCTAGGTGTTCTGTATTTTCTTTGAAATGCCGCATGTGGGCTGTGATAATATTGTTTTAATCAAATAGTTATTCTTTCTTCTTTGTAAACACTATATTCTTCTTTTACGCCGGATCAACAAATTTTTTTTTTTTTTGGGGGTATTAATCAAAATAGTTCAGTTAATTGAACATTTTTTGTTATTAATTCGAGCTTAACAACTTCACAATATATTCTTCAAACAACTTTGCTCTATAGTGGAGGAAGTTTTTCCGTAGTTTCCTCCTAATTTTCGTCCTAAACGACATAGCACCAACCTTTTCAAAAACCAACAAACTAAACTTTTGATTGCAGATCGCATATTTTTCAGATAAAAGGATAGTATTTAGGAAGAAGATATTTGCAAAATACGTGGAAAAAGTATTGTTAAAAGGGGGAAGCCCTTGTACCGGCTCAATGAGCGGGACGGGCGCCAGCTATTGGAGGCGGGGCAGCTGTGACCTTGTCCCGGTTATTGAGCCGGGTGCCCGGGACAAGGAGCACGGCTCTTGTTAAAATTGATGTTAAAATGGCTAAATGGAATGCACTCTCTTTAATACACACTGGTAGCCAAGTAATTGACAAGATTCGTTATCTTCCTCCTTTCATAGAATTACTACAACTATTCACGAACTTACAAAAAAAATTCTAGCTTATTCACATTTATACAGAAAGGAAATAGACAGAAATTAAAGCAGGTGCTATTTGGCGAAGGGTTGCAGTGTGATATGCTATGTATAAAAACAAATGTGATGATAATACTAGTTGGGTTCGTGTTATTACTGTTGTATGTAGTGAGCAAAAATGGAGTCGACGCATCGATCCGCGAGTACAAGAACGAGGCATTCATTCCTAGGTTCGATTCGTTCTTCTTCCATGGACTCTATGCTTCCAAGATTCTTGAACCCCCTAAATCGACACCGAATGATGATAATGCCAAACCCCTTAATGGAAAGCACAAATTAATAACCTTAGCTGTGACATCTACTCTATATATTACCGGATAATATCTATTTTGTAGGTAATTGAAGTTCGGTGGCTAGAATGTCAAAGTTGAGTTTAGATGACGAGAGTTCATGTGATGCTACTACGAGTTGTGGATAGGTTGGATTTTCGAGTGAACTGCAATCACAACTCATCCTCTCAAGGATAAGAGCTATATGAAATGATGGCAACTGTGATTTCGGGTATACTTTTGATTAGTGAACTTCCCACCTGGTGTGAACTTAAAGAAACTCGCGTCCGTATGGAAAATTTATACGACGCACTGGCACACCATATGTGGTAGCTCTAGAAGAAGATGTTTCAAGACGCACTTAGTCATGACATGATATTCCTGACAAATATTGTCCATTGTTGAAGCTCATTGCTGATGTTTTTAGGGTAAGATTTGATATTTTAGTTGTTCTTGCTTTATTGCCTGAATTCTTTTGTTATATCAATTATTTGTTTGCTTTTTAGGAAATTCATTAAACTATTGTTTTATATGTACAAGATTAATGATTTTTATGATGGATTTGCTGAGAAATTTCGATTTTCGTTGGCCCTTTTGTTAATATTACACCATAATAAAATAAGGTAATTGGCACAAAACGTCCCTACATTTGACATGTATTGTGAAAATCGTCACTACTTTTCATTTCTTAGCATTTATGCTCTTACCTTCAACGTTTCGTGCGCCGAAGGTCCTTTTTACCTTATTTTGACGATTTTACCCTCC
>CAIGRK010183705.1:0-15782 GCA_903798315.1 Fraxinus greggii | reverse complement strand
AGATGGAAATTATTCCATCATTTTCCACTTTTTAACGTGTTGATAGGAGATATTTTCTTGATAATTGCTTTTCTCATTTCTAGTCACATGACTCTTTATCCCACAAAAATGAGGAATTGAAATTTCCATGGGTAAGTTGGTTTTTTATTTTCTTGGCAAGGGAGAAAACACATTGTTTTTTGCATTTTCTATTCCCAAATCAGTTCTTATCGCAAAGTACGTTATTTTAATTTACACTATTCAATTTTAAATCATTCTTTCGTTTTCTTTGCTTTGATTGCTAGTTATTTGAAGATTATGAAAATTCTTACAAATGGCTGTCAAATACCAATAGTTGAAAAAAATATATAATTTTCATGGAAAACAATGCAAATCAAACACCAAAAGATGAAAAATTTCAATATATTTCAGATGAAAAATTATACCAATCAAACACAATTAATTGACAATTCTCAGTAAAACAAGTTCTAAATAATTCAATTGCCTGAATTTCATTTTCTTTCTATCTAAATTTCATTCTTACAATCAAANGGAAAACAATGCAAATCAAACACCAAAAGATGAAAAATTTCAATATATTTCAGATGAAAAATTATACCAATCAAACACAATTAATTGACAATTCTCAGTAAAACAAGTTCTAAATAATTCAATTGCCTGAATTTCATTTTCTTTCTACCCAAATTTCATTCTTACAATCAAACGGATCCTTAAATCTTTAAATCACAATGCTACATTTGAATGCTTACAATTTTGGTGTTCAATTTCAGTAATTGAATGTCAGAATTTGGTATTGTAATATGTCTCCATGTTTGGGCATTAATTTAGGTGGTGACTATATGGTTTGTAATCCTTGTATGATAATACTAATGATTACGACTTATGGGAGATATGTATGAAGATCAATTTGTGAAAGATGTTTTAGGGGGTTTTGTGAGGAAGATGATTATCAATGAAGAGGATTTGGGAGGAAGATAGATGACAAAAATTTTAAGGATTTCTAGATTAATCAATGGATTACTATAAGGGCGTGTTCATTTGAGTAAATTAAGTTACCTAAATTATTATCTTTTTTAATTTAGTTATCATATTTTATTTTTCCTATGATTTCATAGTACTTATTGAAAACAAAATGTTACAAAGTGTTGTTCAGATATTTTTCAAAAATAGGGTAGATGGCGTAATTTCCACAAGAACGAAAAACATAATTTAGTTACTTATAAATCAGAATCCAGTCTTTAAGTGGGCCCATTAGCCATCTTAGACATAGTGGTTCCCATGACACACAATGTAATAGAAAATACACAGAAAGCAGTGTGAAAATACACACACAGATAGATATGAGAGAGACAGTATAGTTTGTCGTCTCTCTCCTCCCATCTCTGTCCACCGAATAGCCTTCCTCTTGGGAATCAGCAAAACCCACCTCTCCTTTTATAACGTCCCACAAAATTATGTAGGTTTTTCCCCTTTTCTTTACAGGCACCTCATAAATTTTTGTGAACACCTGCAAGAACATTTTCAATTTGTTTCTGAGAATATTATTTCATAGAGCATTAGATCTCGTAATGCTTCAGGTAACTTCTTGTTTCTTTCAGTTTTTCTTTAAAGTCTTGATCTTTTTGCTCTTTCTGCACACATTTGTTGAAAAATATGTGTCATGTTCTTTTGATTGAGCTGTTTTAACCTAATGTATATTTATGCACTTTACATCTCTGTCAAAATAGATATTTATGCCTTTTTTTCTTGGATGAACAATCTGAAAAAAAGGGTTTTTTTAATGGTATTTGATACTTAAATATCTTATTTTTGGATAATTTTTATGCTTAGCTTTTGTTTTAAGGCAGCTTTGTGCTAATTTGACCCTAAGGGCAGGAGCTTCTTATCTTAAATTAAAAAAATGAAAAATAACTAATGCAAGATCAACTTCATTTCTGCACAGATTTCTTGCTGTTTACTTGACATTTTTATACACTGTTATTATCCTCCGGATATGAATTTGGAAAAGAAGTGGGTTTTTAGATTACAATTTGTCTTGGATGAGGTTGAGATTGCCAAAAGAAGCAACATTTTCTTTTTTATTCATAGGATGTGTTGATTATAAACTTGGAAACCAACTTATAATTTGGGCTCAAAATTTACATGTAAGTGAATAGATGTTGGTATATTGGATGGAAGATAAGGAATCTCTATGAAAAGGAATTTGGATTCACATTTTAGAACCCTAACTTTATTCATTACGAAAATAGAATTTGCAGTTCAGAAATCTTGGTTATTGTTGCAGGTACAGGTTTTGGATATTTGGATGACATAAGTGAGAGAGGAGTTGAGCACGAGAGAAATGTGTAAACTTTTGGAGTACTTATAACATTGGAAGGTGAAATGATATATCACTAAATGATATAAGATCAAAAGGCTTTCTCCTTAATCCCCGTGATTCATCGATAGAAAGCAAGTCCAAGTGATGGGTTCTTTTCCTCGTAATTGTGAAATTGTCGAAGAAAAAGAGGAGCCGAATACATTCCGGCACCGTCAAACTCTTCATCAAGTAAGAGCACAAGACATGGAGCGGAAGCCTCCAATCCTGAAAAAGGGATCTAATAAAACTCTGGAAGATGATATCAACAAGCTCTTTGAGGCAATCGATCTCAGATCATGCAAGAGTCTGGATCTCTCCGACTCGCGAAGAAATTCCTCTAAGAAGCCAATGAAGGTTTCTGGGTCTCAGTCACCAGGAATTGGATTTTCCGAGCCCGTGTCTTTGAAGCAGGCACTGAGGGGACTGTGCATTTCTCAAGCAGCAGAAATGGCTGCCATGAGACGGTTATCAATGCCACCAGCATCTCCTAGGATTTCAGAAGCTGGTAAAATTACAAATTTGTACAGGTCTGTCGTAGTTGAACCAGGGGACTCTGGTTTTCCTCACTCGGGAGGTGGAGCTCCTGTAGTGAAATCAGCAAATCAAAGTGCCCATTCTTCTCCTCGTTTTGGTGTTAAACCAATATTTGAGAGTGCTGGACCTACTTCTGGTGAATCTCATCATCCCCTGACTGAACGTAGGGGAGATGGAATCAGAATATCCCCGTTGCTAGAGAAAAGCACTGTGTGTTCTTCAGAGAAGCTACCTCAGTACCTTCAAGAGCCTAAGGTGATGTCGGCAAACAAAACTGCCCATTCTTCTCCTCGTTTTGGTACTAAGCCAATCATTAAGATTTCTGAATGTACTTCTGGCGAATCTGGTCGCCCCCAGGCTGAATGTTTGGGGGATAGTGTTGGAAGATACCTTGTGCAAGAAGAAAGCACTACACGTTCTAAGAAGCTGCCTCAGTATCGAGAGCCTAAGATGAAGTCAGTAAATCGAAGTGCTCGCTCTTCTCATTTTGCTATAGAATCTTCTTGCAGGCATAATGAATGTGCACCAGTGTCCGCAGAAGTTGAAATCCAAGAAATGGAAGCAGAACCCTCTCAGGAGGAAAACCATACTTCAATCTCTTCTCTACCTTATTGTAATGCTGACGGTAATGCCCCAAAGCCAGATAAGAATTTTACAGGATCAAACAGTGTTGTGAGTAGTCCAAGTAAAAATACTTCCACCTCCACTAAAGTAGCAAATAAAGCAGCGCCTAGGGTACGAAGGAAGGGAAGGTTGCAGCCTTTACCTTTGTCTAGCACAGGGAAAAGCAAAAGGGATGTCAAGTCAACAAGAAGCACTTCTTGTGCAGTCAAACCAGCCCTCAGGAACAAGAATCTTATTGTTAAGAAATCAAAGAAGGTATTGGTATTAGCGGATGGAAATTCTTCTGCATCTTATGAAGTAAGCAGTGCTTTGGATCACAATTCTGGCCCACCTATCTGTCAGAGGTGTCAGTGTTCTTTGAAGGACACAAAATACAAGTCTCATAAAGACCACCCAGTAGCTACCGTTGCTGAAGTGAGTACAAGTAGTAGCAAGTATGATGCAATCAAATCGGACTTCAGTCCAAATGGCTGTGAGGATAGTGTCACTCCCTTGGTCAAAACTCACATGACCTCAAAATATAAAGAGAAAGGAGAATTTTCCCAAAGCTCAAAGAGCAGTATCTGTGATTTTAGCAGTAGCACTACTAGTCTTAGTGAAGACAGTCTAAGTGGGTCGAGTTGTGGCAATAGACCGCATATGTCAAAGGATTTGAGGTGGGAAGCGATCAACAACATAAGAAAACAATATGGATTCCTAGGATTGCATCACTTCAATTTATTGAAAAAGCTTGGTTCTGGGGATATTGGCACAGTTTATCTGGCTGAACTGATAGGAACAAACTGCTTATTTGCAATTAAGGTTATGGATAATGAGTTCTTGGCAAGAAGGAAGAAAATGTCTAGAGCTCAAACTGAAAGAGAAATTCTGAGAACGCTTGACCATCCATTTCTCCCGACACTGTATGCCCAATTTACTTCTGATAATTTGTCATGTTTAGTTATGGAGTTCTGTCCAGGTGGAGATCTACACGTCCTCCGCCAGAAGCAGCCTGGTAGATATTTTCCTGAACATGCAGCAAGGTATCAAATTGCTTGTTGCATCTTGTGTTATTTGCATCGGGAGAAATAATGAACAATATTAATTATAATTTACAGTAGTTGTATCTGTTAGTTATATGCTTGACTATTGGAGATATTATGTGCAATAGAAATGGTGATCAGTACCTTAAACCAATTCTTTATTTAATTACTGGCAAGAACAATAACGGTAAGGGTAAAAGATTTTTGTCTCCATAAACTACTTATTATATCCAAAAGACTGCATGTTGAATGTAGCTTCTGAGAAGATGCTAAGGTAGAAGTTTCTTTTTGCAACACAGATGAAACTGAGTCAAACGCGTAAACTTTGTGACCTATGAAATGTTTCTTTTCCTCTTCTGAGTATGCGCATTTCTTTTTCCGAGTCTAAAGTAGGTGCAGACCTGAAATTAAAAGGAATTCAAGTCCACTTTAGGAACTGATTCATCATGTTTTCTTTAGTTTTATTTTTTTCTTACAACTCTTTTGTACCCGCAGATTCTATGTTGCTGAAGTCCTGCTTGCTCTTGAATACTTGCACATGCTTGGTATTGTGTACAGAGATTTGAAACCCGAAAACATTATGGTCCGAGAAGACGGTCACATCATGCTAACAGATTTTGATCTGTCACTTAGATGTTCTGTTAACCCGACCCTCCTTAAATCTTCTTCACTGGGAGTGGAGCCACCTAGAATATCTGGTCCATGTGCGGGGTCTAACTGTATTGATCCTTTCTGTGCTGGACCTTCGTGTCAAGTTTCATGCTTTAGCCCTAGGATTTTACCTGCCAGTGCAAAGGCAAGGAAACAAAAAGCAGAAGCTTCTGCTCAGGCTAGATTGTTACCGCAGCTCGTGGCCGAGCCGACCGAGGCACGATCCAACTCGTTTGTTGGTACCCACGAGTACTTGGCTCCAGAGATCATTAAAGGAGAAGGCCATGGGAGTGCAGTTGATTGGTGGACGTTTGGTGTTTTCTTGTACGAACTTCTTTACGGGAAGACGCCCTTTAGAGGTGCTGGAAACGAAGACACATTAGCCAATGTGGTGTTGCAAAGTCTGAAGTTTCCTGACAGCCCTATTGTTAGTTTTCAGGCAAGGGATCTCATTAAAGGTCTGTTGGTGAAGGAACCCGAGAACCGGTTGGGGACGGAGACTGGAGCTGCCGAGATCAAACGACACCCATTCTTCGACGGCCTAAATTGGGCACTGATACGCTGTGCCATTCCACCTCAAATTCCCGAGTTCTATGATACCGGAATTTCCAAAATAGCAACTCAGGAGAAGTATCTGGAATATAATGCTGCAGGAGAGCACTTGCAATTTGAGTTGTTCTAGCAAAAACATATTTGTTGGAAGAAAAATAATGTATGGTAAAGCTATTTAGTAACTACATCATGCTTATAATGTATACTGTTGAGAGTATTGCTCCAAGTTTCTCTTACTGGGCTTGACACGGAAATTTATATGATGGTGACAATTTAGTCCTAACACATTTATCATGGTTTTGCATGATTTTCAGTCGAGTTTATTCTTCAAGGGGTTCTTAAACACTCAAAACAGGCAGCCTAATTATTCCTATTGCAGTTTTAATGTGGCGATTGGTGCACTCCCTTATTGTTATGTTCGGTACGGTAATCTAGACAGTATAAGACAATGTTAAGAAAAAGAATTTGTTCAATAATGCGTACTAAACATGAAGAATACAGCTTATCTGAAATTGATCCTTGCTAGAGTTCTTTGGCCGACCTTTATCCTAGCATGATTGCTACCTACGTAAAGGGTTGAAGAAAATAGTCTCCAAATACTAGATATGCTTTTAGACCTGGGGTATTAACAGCACTTGTCGGTGTTAGTGGGGCTGGAAAGACCACCTTGATGGATGTCTCTGCCGGAAGAAAGACCGGTGGATATATTGAAGGGGCAATCAGCATTTTGGGTTACCCAATGAACCAGTCCACGACTGCACGAATTAGTGGATACTGTGAGCAGAACGATATTCATTCACCCAATGTTACAGTTTATGAATATGTTCTGTATTCTGCTTGGTTGCGCATTCCTGCAGATGTGAAAACCAATCCTAGAAAGTTATATTGTCGTGGATTATGTCTAAAATCCTAAAACCAGAGATAAATAATGAATGAACAAAATGAAAATAGAAATGTACACAGAAATACAGAAATTTGTAGTGGTTCACCCTCAACATGAGAGCAACGTCTATTATCCAGATTTTTCGCTAAATTGAGAAGAGGTTCACAACGGAGATCTCACGCCTCTCTATTTTGTCTCTGATACAAAAACAGCCCCTCTAATTCCCTTTATATAACATACTAGCGTAGGAATCTAGGACAACATAGTACAAAAAGGTGAATGTCTAATGCATCGCTTTATTGAAAAGTATAATTAGGCTCTACACAATGTCACAATCCAACATATATTACTTGATTATTTGAAATTGTTTCTCTGAGTTTACATGGCAGTATTTTTTTCTTTTTGACCTACTTTCTTTATTATTATCTTGATTATAGATGTTTGTCGAAGAAGTGATGGAACTCGTTGAGCTTAATTCGATAAGAAATATCTTGATCGGGCTTCCAGAAGTAGATGGCCTGTCAACAGAATAGAGGAAGAGGCTAACAATAGCTGAGAGTCAGTCGCTAACCTGTCTATCATCTTCACGGATGAACCAACATCAGGCCGTGATGCTATAGCTGCTGCTATTGTTATGCATGCTGTGAGAAATACAGTGGATACAGGCAGAACTGTGGTCTGCAAAATTCATCAACTATGCATAGATATTTTTGAAGGTTTTGATGAGGTGTGGTCAAGAATTTTGATGCATTGTGAGATTCTTTTTATTTATTTGTTTTTTCTCGAATCTTCCTTTCTTTTCGGATGCCTATCTACAGCTAATTATTGAGCTTGATGCAGGCGCTACTGATGAAGAGAGGAAGGCAGGTCATTTAAGCTGGCCCACTTGGTCACAACTCCCACAAGCTTATATAATATTTTGAAGCATCATTTGCTGCTGTTCTTGTTTGATTCAAACAATCAAGCAAACCATTTAATTTCCATGCATAATTAGTAATTTTCATATTTCTTCAGTTCTGATATATTCTTGGTGATTCAAGTATTAATTACTAACCACTTAGAATTACAAATGGAGTGTGATTATTTTTAACATGTGCCAGGCTGGTCCCACGGTTCCAAAGATTAAGAGACGAGTACAATCCAGCTACATGGATGCTGGAGATTAGCATGCCAGCAATCGAGAGTCAACTAATAGTTGATTTTGCTGATATATATACCAACTTCCCATTGTGTGTATCCTTTGGCGATCATCGTGCCTTGTGTCTTTCCCCAGATCCATCTGAATTGTATTTGATTTTGAAGACCCGTTTGCACCCTATGACTGATTTCCCTTCTGGTAAATATGTGATGGTCCATGTGTTATTTTGCTCTAGTGCATCAATCTCATTCTGCATTGCCTTGCACCATTCTGGGGACTTTAATGCCTCACTGTAACTGTTTGGCTCTATGTGGGAAGTAATAGATGTGGTAAAGACTTTGTGTGCTTGTGATAACTTATGATAGGAAAAAGTTGCTTCAAGTGGAAAAGGATTACCTGGAGCTTGATGAACCTTCTGCCCTTTAAACTCTTGGAATGGGGTAGATGAGCTGGCCTGCTGGCATATAAAATTCTGCAAATATGCAGGAATTTTTTCGGTTCTGCTGGATCTCCTAGGTAGATGAGGACTTGCATTTATGGATGGTGAAGTGGAATTTTCAGGTTCATTTAAAGGATTATCCGAACTTAAGTTATCTGAGGAGCTTGTGAAACTTGGATTTCTTGTTGGTGATATGTTGATGTTTGGTGGTAGACTCTGATCATTCGATGGTGCATTGTTTCTGTTGGAGGTTCCAAATTTTGAGGTTCAATCATATGATAATAGTTTATGGCTGGTGTTCGGACAAAGGGCAAGTTTGAGGGATCTAGTAATGCATTGGTTTTTGACTGATCTGTAATTTTGTAAGGGAAAATATTTTCATAGAATGTGATATTTCTTGAAACAAAGATCCTATTTGTTTCTAGATCCAGCAGCTTACAACCCTTCATTCCAAATGGATATCCCAAGAAAATACATCGTTTTGCTCTTGGATCAAATTTGTGTCTATTGTGAGTAAGGGTAGTGGCAAATGCTAGGCATCCAAAAACTTTAAGGTGGGAATAGTATGGCTTGCTGTTGAGGAGAGTCTCAAAATGTGTTTTGTGATTTAGGAGGAATGAGGGAGTCCTGTTTATGAGGTACATGACAGTGAGTACACAACCATTCCAATACGTTATGGGAATTCCACTTTGAAACCTTAAGGCCCTTACCTCATTGAGAATGTGTTGGTGCTTCATCTCCACAACAGAGTTTTGTTGTGGAGTTTTTACACATGATTTTTGATGCACAATTCCTTTTTCAAGATAAAAATCTTTCATGTTAAATTCTCCTCCATTGTCACTTCTAATTATCTTGATTTTGGCTTCAAATTGGTTTTCAATCATTTTGCAGAACCTTAGGAAAGTAACACCAACATTAGATTTTTATTTCAAGGTGTAGATCCAAGTACACTTACTATAATCTTCCACTATAGTTAAACAATATTTCGAGCCATCTTATGCTACTTCATTACATGGTCCCTAAAAATCTCAATGAACTAAATCAAAGCATTTTGCTGACTGATGCTGACTAATAGGAAAGTAGAGTCTGTGGATTTTGGCTAAAGGATAGATCATACAAGGTTGGGTGTTATTTTGGGGACCTGATTGTTGTTTAAGGACTTAAGGATGTTGAGTGAAGGATGTCTTAAACTGTAGTGCCAGAGATCGAATTCTTCAGTGTGTGTGACAGCAGCTGAGGTGATCTTGGTGTTGCTTTAAATATCAAAGAATGCTGATGGTGAAATTTCTTTCTGCTTCAGGTGATACAGACCATGCTTTACTTTACCCATTCCAATCGTTTTCCAGGTTCAAAGGTCCTGTATAAAACAAGATTGAGATAGAAAAATGAGACAACAATTTGAATTAGTTGCCAGTTTTCTGGCTGAAATTAAGTTAAAGGAGAAAGATGGACACAGAGTACATCATGCAGGATTAGCTTTTCTGAAATTTGCATTGTGCTTATATGGGTGATAGCGGCACCATTCCCATTAGGGAGTGTGACTGAGTGGGAAACCTGTGCCATAATGTTAGTGAACAAAGAGATGTCATAGATCATATGATCTGTGGCACCTGTGTCTAGGATCCAAGGTGTAATGGCTGTTGTCTTGGGTTTTGATGCAAACACAGAGAGACATAGAGATATACCAGAAACATTAGGCATTTGGTCCTCGGTAGTGCAATGAGTAATGACAGAACAAACTTGGTTCGCCAAATGAGCTGATGGTGAAGTACTCTGTTCGTTGAGAAGTGCTATGAGCTGAGTGTATTGCTCTTGTGTAATGGGAGAATGAGCACCCTTGGTAACCTCATTTGCAGAATGAATGGGGGTTTACCCTTGTTGTGGAGTTTGTGTCCTTGGGGGTATCCATAGATCTTGAAGCATTTATCTATGCTATGACCAGGGAAGTTACAATGAGAACACACTGGTATGTTAGGATTAGCTTTAAGGCATCTTTCCAGTGAGTGGCCTGCAATTTTACAATGAGTGCAAAAATAATTCGTATTTCGATTAGTTGTGTGCTAAGTTCCATTTCGAAATCCTCGAGCCATCATTGCCATGGAATTACTAGTTGGAGAGTCCATTGAAAGCTGTCTTCTCTTTTCTTCTTGTTGTATAGTAGAATATACTTCATTAAGGCCAGGAAAAGGCTTGATCAGGAGGATTTGAGCTTTGATATCCTTATAAGATTCGTTAAGTCCCATAAGAAATCGCATGACCCAATACCTTTACTGATTATCAACAACAGTTCGAAGTCCTCCACAAGTGCAATTGAGTATGGATTCATAGTTCATTAATTCGTCAAGGAGAGTTTTATATTTTGAAAAATAAATACTCACAACATCTTGGTTTTGCATTAAGCTACTGATGGCTTTTTTTACTTTATAAACTCGCGGAGCGTTCTGCTGAGCCAATCGATGTTCTAGATCTAGCCGTAGCTCTCTGGCTGTTTCTGCATAAAGAGTACAAGATTTTACTTCCATAGACATGATGTTTTGCAGCCAGACAATTATAAGGTCATTATAGCGAAGCCAGTGTTATATCAGAATATTACTGGGGTCTGGCTATGTTAGACTTCCATCAATGAATCCAAGCTTGTTTTTACTTCTAAGGGCTCTCTTCATGGATCTTGCCCATGCATAGTAGTTGGTGTTGTCTAGTACATGAGTGACCAATATTGTTCCAGAGCTATCACTACCACCAATATAGTATGGATTGTGGGGATGAGCCGGGTCACTAGGATCAGGTATAGAGTAGGTGTTCTGGTTTTGTTGAGGATTTGGATTGAGATTTTGATGAGCATTAAATTAGGTATTTGGATAAGGGTCTGCATGTGTGGCAGATTGGATATATGTGCTGTGTTCTTCAGCCATTTTCAAAGCTCTGATACCATAATACAAAATGAATATATGAATAAGAGTGAACAAAAATCACAACACGAGAGTTGGAGAAGAGAAAATGATTATTGTTATATATTCTTGAAATACTTTACAACTACTGTATATATATACACATAACAGAATAAAAAGACAGAATGAATGCTTTACATGTGGCCTAACAGAAATTTCTTCTACACTCTTCTTCAACCGGTATCCATAGTACATTCCTTTTGAAGCTGACATGGCTTTTGCTGACATGCTTTCAGCTGGAGCTGCTGAGCTGGTTTATCCAAGTGGCTTTTCCATTTCTCTTCATACTCCAACAGGGACATGAAACATAAGTCCATAATTTCTTTCTCATTTTCTTTTACAATGGTATTTCTTGAGTTGTGCTAGAATTCGAACAAGAATTATGCATATTGATCTCACTTGTTAGGAATAGAAGAAAACAAGATTATATAACACAATATGAAGTAGCAATCACAACAGGAGAAATTGACAAAGGAATAAAGAATTTATTAATATGAAGAAAAAATATAAAATAATTGTGTTTCTAATTTCTACACAGACATATAAAAGCCAAGAATCACGTGGGCTATATACATGACCTAAAAGAATATGTTATGGTTGGAAAGAGGATAAAAAATCACGTCAAAAGAAGGAAACAATTTTTTCTTGGATATATATGGTGCTCGAGCGGCAACCTCAAGCCGACGAGCAGTTCTCGAGCATTAGGCAAGAGGTAGGCAAGTGGCAGGATAGTGCCTCCAATGTTGCCAAACATCTAGTTTCAGTCCAAATTGATTCCAAGCGACCAATTTCTGCCCCCAAAAGTTCCCATACCTCTTTCAACCTATCTACGAACATCCAGCGGAATTTGGGTCACAAAATAACAAATCTCCACCTTAACACAAATTCCACTGCAATGAACAAACTTAAAAAATTCTACATCTGGAGACAAATTCCACTGTAAAGAATAAACCAATGGCTTTTCACTCCAAAAAAAACTCTCCAACAAAAATTAGCATCCTCTTCCATAAAGTCCAACTAAGAAAATCCAATTAACTGAATCCAAAAACGGCTCAATAGTATTACCTTAGGCACCAATATTTGCTCGAATTATCACACGAGAAAAAAATCACAAATAATTTAAAAGTTATCAAACATGGCCGAAACATGACTTGAAAAAGAATCAATACAATCTAATGCTCCTATCAAAGGTTCCTTGCTAGACTCAGTACTTTCAACCACACTTAAAACATACGCCACTAAATCAGCTTCCCCGTACCTCTGTGGAGGCCTAATATTTCGTCTGGGTTCGTCTCTAGCAATTGAATAGGATGTCACCACTGGTAGTGGCAACAAAGCGGCATTATCTATAATCTCTAAACTCGACTGAGAAGTATTCTTCAACACGGTCCCAAACCAAACTCCAACGGTACTGTACCAAATTAAATATCCATCAAAGTACTAAACCCCTGTTGATTGATCTTAAAAAATTTTGTACAACCTTGCAAGACATACAATTAGGACATTTTTTGTCCCTCCAACACAACATGGGCATTTTTACAAACCACTAAGATTCCACCTCCACCAATGATTTTGTACCCTTTTGAATTAAGATTAAACAAAGAGATAAGATTTCTATTCAAATCTAGATCGTCTCTTACCGCATCAAGTGTTTTGACGGTTCTATCTTAAGTCAGACCCTTCCAATACCAACTACTTTATAGGGTGCGTTGTTGCCTTTAACTACAACATCTTTCGAACATTCTTCATATATTAAAAACAAATCCCAATTAGGACAAAGATGAAAAGTGTAAGTTGTATCAAGAATCCAATTCTCGTGAGCTTTGGAATCACCATCAGAAATAACCAGAAGTTTTCCATCCCTCAAATAGTTCTTTGCAACATCAACATCAATTGAACTTTTTGATTGTCTTCCTTTCTGTTTTGCAGCCAATTTTTCTTTATTGCACAACTTGTAGCAATCCTTCTTAATGTGCCAATTCTTTTTGCAATATTTAAAAACTTTATTACCAGAGTTAAGACTTCTAACTGTCCTTTCATAACCATAGTGAACAACAAGACCTTCTCATTGAGCCTCAGATCCAACAAAATGCTTTATCTTCTCACTTGAAAATAATAGTCACAAACTTCTTCAACGATGAGAGTATCGCGACTATATAATATCGTGTCTCTATTTATAGAACCTAAAATAATATGTTATTGTTGGAAAAATGATCAAAAACCGCTTACAAAAAGGAAATAATTTTTTCCCCGAATATATACAGCGCTCCAGCGGTAGCCTCTCGCCAGGCGAGCATTGTGTGACACTCGAGCGTTAGGCGAGCTGTAGGTGAGCGAAAGTAACAAAACTTCCAACGGCATCCAAGAGCTGAGTTTCGGTCCAAATTGATTCCAAGCTCCCAATTTCTGCCACAAAACTTCCCATAGCTCTTAATCGCCTCTTTCAACCAATCCACGAAGATCCAACAGAATTTGGTTCACAAAATAACAAGTTCAAAGTTAAAAGAAGAAGAAAATAAAATGTAAATGGATACTTTACGTTGATACTGCAACGCAATACCATTCTTTTTATATGGTTCGGCTTGGGCTTGGTTAAACGAAATCACGCGTTCAATTTCTTCATGTATTTGATTGCCTATGACATGATCTTATTATTGATTTTTGAAAAGCTTTCGAAAAGCTTTCATTTATATCTGAGTGGACTTTAACTTTCTGGAACAACCAGAAACAACAAGATCTATTTAACATTTTGGAAGCTATCTATGCTTCTATTCTTTTCCTTGGAGCCACCAATAGTTCTTCTGTGCAAGGTGTTGTTGCTATAGAGAGAACAGTATTCTACCGCTAAAGGGCAACTAGAATGTATTCAGCATTGCCTTGTGCATTTCCGTAGATATCATTATCCACTACCTCATAAACGCATTTTCTTGTCAAATTGTCTTTCTTCAAGCTAGCATTTTTCATGCATAAGCATCACATGTATTTTATAATAAGGACTAAAATTGTATTAGGCATATGGTCAACATTCATCTGTCTAAATATCTTATTTGCTTTAGATGGCCATAGAGATAATCTACGTCGCACAGTTCAGACTATTCTCTACTCTCTTCTACTCTATTCAGTGGTTGGGTTCAAGTGGGCAGTCGGAAAATTCTTATGGCTCTACTATTTGTTTTTTTTACGTGCTTCGTCTACTTCACTCTATACTGGTTGATGCTTTTCGCGCCAACTCTAGGTCTCCAGATTGCTGCCATTGTGAAGTCTGTCTTCCTCAGTTTCTGGAACTTATTCTCAGGTTTTCTTATCCCTTGGACGATGAGCAGTGGCAGATCCAGGATTTTAAGTCAGCACGAACAGCCGTTGACCTTCAGTATCAATAAAATATTAAGAACCCATTTGATGCCTATTTTTTGCAAAAGAAAAAAATGCATTTTATGATAGTGATTTGATGAAAAATATGTATTTAAAAACAAGGAGAAATTTTGAATTTGCGTATAATATTATTTTATTGAAAAAAGTGGTTGAAAAGAAAAGAGAAAAATATATTTTGAAAAAAAATGGGAATCAAAACATAAAATTTAAATATAACAATTATTTTGTTTAAACTAAATAAATATAATTTTGTTATACGAGTTAACAATATTCACCAAATGACATTGTAGCCAAGTTATAATTCAAAGGAAGAGCTTGAGTTCGAATTTTTACAATTGCATTAACACCACTAAAACTTAACATATGTTATTATGTTTGATTTTAGTGTCAAATTCATCAATTGCCATAATGATAAATATGTCAATAACCCTAATAAAGTCCACAGGTTTGAATCCCCCCTTCCATTCCATTAATTTTGGTAAAAATAGTAGAACTAAAATTATTACATAATAGATTGGTTGGAAGGAGACTTGAACCCAGGACCTAAAGTATGAAAATGCAAGTTCTAACATACTGTGCTTTGGAAGATGTTTGAAAATAAAATGAATTATTACTTATATATTCTAAAATATTTATCTATTGTCAATAATAAAAAAAAAAATTCTTCCCGGCGAATCTAGCATTGGCTGCCGTGAGGACTGGTCAGATGCTGGATTCGGCCCTGGCGGTGAGTGCGGACACATGAAACTTTATTGTTAAGTCCCAAAGTTTAGATCTCTAATGGTATATTTGGTACGTTGTATTATTAGACAGTATTCTAAATTCATTTTACCAAACATGCCATAAAGTTAATTGCGATCTGCCCTTTTTTTATGACTGCATCAAATTCTAATATGGTAGAGATGGTATTAGTATGGTTTTCCCGTTGCTTGGACAATACGGTCTAGTCACCTCTCAAGTTGGCGATAAATCCTCTTAAGGTACCGGAGCTCAGTGGCGGATTCGATACCCGGTGAGCCCCAACGGCTGCGCGTGCTGGATTTGCCGGGAACCATTTTTTATTTACAATAGATAAACTTTATAGATTATATAACTGGTTCAAACATTTCTTGTAGCTTAGCTGGTTAACCTACATATTCATTTTGGATGTCCCGGTTTTGAATCTCATCTCAACCGATTTATTGTGCAATTTTTTAGTTGTACAATTTTTACAAAAATGAAGGCAATAGAGAGGAGTTTCGAACCTGTGACCTCTCCATA
>CAIGRK010183701.1:0-13725 GCA_903798315.1 Fraxinus greggii | reverse complement strand
AATTTTGTTTCTCAACTTGGATTAAGGCCTAAAAATTTGAATTGATACATGTTTCCATAGAAGTCATGTGACAATTATGATGAAGATTTGAATATTTTTCGTCATTAGAACATAATTTTGAAATTGTTGAAAGGTCGGAGAAAGAATCACCTTTGATATGGTGAGAGCGGGACTCCACTGTTCCTTTAAAATATCCAAGCAAATATTACCATTATTATTGACGTTTGGATGAAAAACTTTTGTCCTGAAGGCAACCTGCTCATCAATTCGTATAATAAATATCAATTTTTTTTCTTTTTAATAATTAACAATTAAATGGAAGAAATAAATTAATTTAATTTCAATTTATATAGGTACCTTTGGAGGTTTGAAAGGATAATCAGGAGGGAAATGGATGGTAACTTGGAAAACACCCCCTGCATATGGGCTCTCATTTGGCCCAATTATGGTTGCTTGCCAGTGAAACATATCTTGTGCCACCGGACCTGTATTTAATATGTTATAGTAAATGAGACTATGCAGAGGATATTAACACTAATTTTCGACCTATATTGGCATACTCTTAAGGGAAGATAACTAGGATTGCGATGATCCACAAAATTCATTATTAGATGTGGTGACACGTAGAATGAAAAGGCAGACGAACGACTAGACGTAGCGCAATGAATGATAAGGAAAGTCGAGGATGTTGAACCTGCACTGCAGGAAGTAGGAGGGTCTCTCTGTAATTCCCTGAGCTCCTTGAGAATTCTCCTAGATGCCATTTTGATTGAAGAAAGCAACTCGACTTAGTTTTTACAATGTTTTCAGACAATTTCTCATGGAAGAAATTGGGTGATAGACAAAGCATATATACACACAAACCAAGACTGAGTGGGAACATTGTAATTAGGTGGGCACAGTACAGATTCCTAGGCAAAAAGTAGTAGGAGCTTACAATCTCTTAAGACCTTCCCAATATGCTCCCCACATCAATAGTCTCAGCATAGTTGCTTGTTCTTCATTTGATTCTAAACATTGGTTAGTTGTCTACTCCGCTGTCAAATTTTATTCAGTACTATGTACTAAACATGTTCAATTGGAACTTTTCATGCACTCACATGAGAGAGAGAGAGAGAGCATTCCAATGGATTCCATTCATGCCACTACGACCTATGGGCCCCAATTCTTCAAATTGACAAAAAGATTCGAAGAAATGTCAACTTGTTACTTTCTAGTGTAGGGATGCTATTAAAATCGACACCCCTTCCATTGCCCCACATTTAATTGCCTCTAATAATGGAATCTTATCTTCTAATAGCTTTTCATTATTTAAACGGACATTATTCGTCTTCACCCAGAAGAACAAAAATAGATATAAATAATAAGGCGTGTAGCTTGAAAATTAAGCCAATCTGAAAAATAAAGAATAGACCAATTTTCCAAAACGAGACGCAGTGTATATAATAGTGTATCGAAAATTTAAATGAACTATTTCCTGGCTAAGTACCGATTATGCGAAAATAAATTAAGACAGAATTTACTATAGAAACTACTAATACAAGGCAGCAACGCAACATCACAAGGCAAGTTACTTTCGACTAGAAAAATTGGTCTGTTAATCCATAAAATAACAAATCAAAGCAGCATGAACATAAAGCAGTGGCCTCCAGTGCAACTCTCTCAACATTGAGATCGAAACCACAACACAAACCGGCCACCGATATATCCCAGATATCACTAGCATTTTCAGTGAGTACATACAAGGGAAGGGACCTAATTCCTCTAAGATAAAGAAATCGGAAGGGACATAAAGAGGAGTATAGAGCTTATTGATGATCAAAATATTGAGCAGGCCTTTTGAGCCTTTCCCTTCTTTTTCTTCTGCTTGGGAGGCTGGAGCACGACTTTAATGGCAGCATCGAAAACCCCTTTCACATTCTGCAGTGAGCACATTTCGAGTAAGTTCTGTAATGTAAGCCTCGAGGAGAAGTTTTCTAAGAAATATACGACAGTCTCTAAAGCAGACATACAAACCTGCTGTGATTTTGCACTACACTCAATGTAAGAAGGTGCTCCAATGATTTTCCTCAGCTCCTCCCCCTGGAAGTTGAAAGAGAGAAACAAAAGCTTGGAAATGAAACTATTCATTTCAAAAAAAGAAAGATGTACAAGAAACAAACCAAAATTTTATTAAGGAACATAAATTCTTCACCTGAGCTGTAGTGATTGGTACAGCACCCGGATGGTCAATGAAGAATTGCTTGTCATCTCGAAGATCTGAGTCCACAATCATTAAATTTGTCACAAATGAGAACCTTCATATAACATACCATAAATAACATTCACTTCTAAGGTTCTCTCATAGAATGCAGAGATGTTTATCCTGGCAATGCTTTAGTTCTTATAACATGGATAAACACAAATAATTTTGCAACCTACCAAACTAATGAACTGGTGAGTAATGAATGTCCACAGACCCTTCCTCCTATTAAGTTGTAGACTGATTCCTAAATAAAACGGCTATATACCAAACTAGAACATAAACTGAATAAGAACATCCATAGACCATTGCAGCAATCTATATAGCAACATAGACAACATTGTCAGTGAACAAAAACCTATACAACTAAGCATTTGTAAACCTATGCTAAAATCTACACAGAAACAAAATGATGACAGCAACTACAAAAACTACAAAGGTATTTGTTTTCAATCAAATTCAATGTATCAGTGGAAAAAACAATGTACTTGATTAAAATGATGCATTTGGAGGCAATCACCTAAACTTACTACGATCAGGAGGCAAGAGTACAGTAGATATGATGTTGAACTGTAGACCATCATAAAGACGTAATCCCTCCACTTCAAAATGAATGAGATTATTTAACTTTTTTAGTAAGCTGAAATTTTCAGGCAAGCACCTATAGTCCCCATTTTATATGCAAAAAAAAGCACTTGGATCCCCATTCAAATTTCTTTGGCATTTAGATCTCCAACCTTCAATTTGTGTAGCATTTGGATCTCTACTAATGGATTTCATTAAAAAAACAAAAAAAACATTTACTGTTCACTTGCCACGCACATCGTATGTTGTTTCGACGACATAATGGGCAACTCGAAAAAGAAAAATGAAAGAAATAATCATCATCTTTATCCCCCATCCCTCCAGTAAACAGTTCCACGTCCAGCCCCCTGTCCTCCCACCTCCCATCACCTCTAGACTCCCCACCAAGTCACCTCCTTCTAGATGGGAGGGAGACATGGCAGGGCATGCAGCGGGGGTTGAGTGGAAAGTGGAAACAATTGATGTGGGAGGATAGGAAGAAAGATGATCTATTTTAATTTTCAAATTTTTTTCTGTTTTTTCTTTTTCAATTTGTTAAATTAGAGTGTCCAATTGTCATTTTACCAAATATTTCTAGTCACGTGCGAATCAACGATTTTTCGAAAGGAATTCAATGTTGATCAAGATACAAGAAAAAAGATGTTTGGCGACCCAAGTGCTCTTTTGGATATAAAATTGTAACTGTAGGTGCCGGTTTGCCTAATTTTTACCTAGAGATATTTAGTATAATTCAACTAACTTGTGTACATAATTACTTAACTAATTAAAAGTCAAATCAACAGCCATGTTTTGAAATATTTTTTAAATTAAAGTTTGAAAGGTTCAATGCAATTATGAAAATAATGCTTGGGAAACCATCATGTTGACACACAAAAAAAATAAATAAATAAAAATGAAAAAATATCCATCCATTAATTTTGAGACAGAAAGTAATAATGCTTGGGAAACCATCATGTTGACACACAAAAAACGAAAAAAAAAAGAAGAAAAAGAAAAAGAAAATATCCATCCATTAATTTTGAGACAAAAAGTTGCTAACTTCAGCTACAATCCTGGCCTCTCTCTCTCTCTCTCTCTCTCTCGGGTGAGTGCACCTTTTTTTTCTTGGGTTAGTCACACCTGCGGTCCCCAATATTTTCATAATCTTTTATGATCAAATTATGCAAATCAATTCCACTAGTAAACTCAATCAAATATCTTACCAAGTTTTGTGCCAACAAGAACTATAGGAACGCCAGGAGCATAATGCTTCAATTCTGGAATCCACTGGAAGAACAAGCCAAAGAGGAAAATTTTATCAAAACAAAGGGAAATGTCTTAAATAACGTGAAGCTGGGTACCATAATCAATAAAATGCATACTTCTAACTTGTTAGAGACATCGAGGCATCACCTTCTTTGATACATTTTCATAGCTGGCCTTGCTGATGAGAGAAAATGCCAAAATGAAAACATCAGCTCCACGATAACTCAAAGGTCTTAATCTATTATAGTCCTCCTGTCCTGTAACAGAAACAATCAGCAGATGCATAAAAGTGTACGTAATTAATTTATATGAATTCTGCACACACACATGCAACATGCTATAAATACACACATCATGAAGATTTTTATAATGGTTACCAGCAGTATCCCACAGGCCTAGATTAACGGTGGCTCCATTGACGACCACATTTGCACTGAAATTATCAAATACGGTAGGTACATAGTCCTGTTCCATTTAAATGCAAAAGAAGAAATTAAATTATGTTACAAATTTTGGGAAAAAGTAATAACATACTCCAAAACGTAATAAAATATCATATAAAATAAGTCCATTCACACCGTGAAAAAGTGGCATAAATGAGAACCAACAACTATGCACTAATTCTCAAAGATATTTGTACCAGCCCTCTTTTGACACGACCTACTTTCAATAAGGTTTCTCTGCAAAGAAAAACTTTCTTGGCTTCATTGACAATACCCAATACAATCTGAAATCATTTCATCTCACGATTTAAACTGAAATAGGAATGGATATGAACTCGATAATACGACAAGTTCAACTAGAGTGGGAACAGACATGGAAAAAATTCCAATGCTGTTAGTCCTTTCTGGAAACTCAAAACGCAAAAACTATAATTGCCGCCCCCACAAAGAAAAAGAGTAACATTGGAAAAGTGATAATTAAGAAACATAAAACTCTGAAACACACAGCTGCTGAAGAATCCTTGTAACTCATTGAAGATTCACGAATAGAAAGACTAGTGAGCATCCATGAAAGGAAACACGAACATTAAGTTAATAAATCCAGCAATTCTCCTGTTCTACAATTCTCCTGTTCTACAATAAAGAACATTTCAGAATTGCAAAAGCGATAAAGAAAATTGGGGAGAGGGAGGCAAACCGTGGGAAAGGTGTTGCTTGTGTAAGAAATCAGGAGACAAGTCTTTCCGACGGCACCATCTCCTACCGTCACACACTTTATGAATCTAGATGCGCTCATTATCCGTAAATCCCCTCTTTTTTTGTCCTCTCTCAGCCAGATCTTCTCCCGAAGACCTAATTCGATACGATGTTATCACCTACTAATACGACTTTTTTTCCCTTTCTCTACCGCGTCAATGCCGGCATCTGTGTATCTGTTTCAGCAACAAAATGAGGCAAAAAAAAAAACGAAAATTAACCCTAACTGGAAAAATGAAAATGCAGGATGAAGAATGGAAGGCAATGAGAATTTGGAGGGAGAAAATGGGGATCGAGATCTAGAGAGAGTATGAATGTGGGATGGTGTGATGAAGAATACCTTATTTAGCCGGGAAATAATGCCGTTGAAGCGGTCTCTTTCTCTTTCTCTCTCCTGGCTCTCTCTCCATTGAAATCGTAGGATTTATTGGTTATCATTTGCCAATTCTTTACGCTTTTTTCGATTGGGCCGGGTCGATTTTATGTGGGCCTTTTGGCTGACAATTTAAACAAGACTTTACCCAACAAGAAGTGAGCACACAGAAAATTTAGAAAATATTTTGTTAAGCTTAAAAAAATCACTTATAAGTTTTAAAACAATTTTTTTATGGGGTAAAATTAAACATAAGTAATCTACTTATTTTAAAAGTGAATTTTATTTCTGTAATGTTACTTTAATTTAGACTCATTGTTGAACTTTACAAAATGTCGTTTTAACTGAATATTCTACATGTGAGTTTGATGACTTGTCACATGTTGGTCTTCAAATTGAATCAATAATCTTAATGAAATATTTTGTAAAGTTCGGTGATGATTATAAAATAAATTAAAGTTCAGTTGCCAAAATGAAAATGAGTTTAAAGTTTAGTGGCCATAGGTAAAATTAATTCCGAAGATAAGTTTGACTAGAGTTACTTTCAAAATAAATACTACATTCATAATCATCTCATACAAATATACTTGTTTCTATTTTCATAGAAATTAAGAAAATATAATTAATATAATTGAAAATATAAATTTTTCTAATATACCTCTACATTAAATAATGGTTTAAATAATATTCATTTTGATTTATTGATAACGAGGTACATTAAATAGTGGTATATTAAAAAAACTTAAAAATGTTTATATTTAAATAAAGAAAGTGGCCCACAATTTGAGATACACGAAAAAAGAAACCAAATCTATCTTTATGGAACAGAAGTAGTAATTTTTTTACATGAAAGTAAGAAAGACGACATATTCAAATACGTTTAGAAACATAAAATTAAGTCCTATTCAATACCCCAACTATAGACGAAATTTCACGATATAATACTCCTCCACTAATTAAAATTCAAGCTAAATGACTAAGTCCTTGTTTGATTTAGATAAAAATCAGACAAGACTATTTATGAAGGAATAACTTTCAGAGAGAGGATTCACACATAGATCAGGATAGTAATTTAACTCATTCACATCTAGAACATGAATGTTCGAAATCTATAGTATACAAGGAGAAATTGTTTTTACTAATTCAAGTTAAATGGTGATATAAAATCGGTCTATTTTCGACATCATATCCATAGTTAGCTCATTCATCGTAGCTAGCAGTTACAGCTTCGTATCAAAGTCACGATCAATATCGTCACTACTACCATAATTGATATCATCAATAATAAACCATTTTGGCTTCTTATCTAAGGACTTGTTCAGAAATACAGTAATTGAAGAAATGTATGATTTGTCGCTCGGTATTTGACCAAATAAAATTGTTAAGGCCCTATTCGGCACAGATTAAAAGCCAATTAAAATTGAAAATATGACCGTTATGAATTCTCCTCATCTCATAAAAGTCAACAATAACGGCTAGTTTTTCAATTTTAATCCGATTTTAATCCCTATCGAACACGCCCTAACTTTGACTTAAATTTTAATCAAATTTCGTATTTGAACCAGCATGGGCTAAGAGTTGTGATTCCATTTTAAAGTTTGTGTTTTAAATACCGAAAGCTTACAAACAATTTAAGAATCTCTCAAAACATGCGAATAAAAATGACTTGAGTGTTTGTAAACATGAGCCAAACGTGTTTCAACTAATTCGCTTAATAAAGTAAAGGAGTATATTTTCTATTCAATTTTTCTCAACATGGAGTGATAATATATTAAAAACATTAATAACGTTAATAATTAAACTTAATATCGAAAGAACAATGCTACTTGTACATAAGCAGTTATATAATATTTTACATACAGACGAGGTGTCAAGATGAGAGAGGGAAAATGTGTTTTTATTTGTTTAAAGAAATATAATTTAATCATATCTCACCACATTATGTATACATAAGCCATTATGTAAATCTATTATGTACACGTAACACAACCGATATCGAAATGGCTTCTTCTGCGTCTTTTCTGGACAAGTATGAAGTACGATACTATCCATTCTTACGAAGGTACCCTTTTCCATCAAGAAAAAAAATCATAGCCACTTGGGAAATTTGAGGAGATCAGCATGTTTGATCGGTGATATAATATAATTTTAAATGATTATAAGTTGTGAATTTTATGAAAATTGGATAGGTGAGGAGTAATTGTGCATTCTATATAATATTAAGATAAATTACTAACCAAATATGAACTTGAGAAATCAACCAGAGTAAAAAATAGGAAGATATTTATTGTACATCATCGTTTACATAATATTTTACAGATTGATGAGGTGTCAAAAAGAAAGTACGAGAGTTTTATTTTATTTATTTATTTTTTGTTTGGTCTGTTGAATAGATTTTTTGATTCAATCAAACATCGTCACATCATTTGTTGATAAATAAATTCGTAAGTTATGATGTACACAATGATAAAATATGAGATAGTTTGTCTTTCAATTATTGCAACTCTTTGAACTCAAATCAACGACAAAGAAATAATAAATAAAGTTAACGAGTATTAGTTTTACGGGTTAATTATACTGAAAGTCACTGAAATCGTTTAGCTAACTCTGATTTATTATCATAAATAATGTTCCTTTTCTATATCATACGTAACAGTGTTTTTTCTTCGAAGATGCTCGTCCAAATAAACTATGGTCTTGTTAATAACAAATTATTATTATTATTATTATTATTATTATTTTTGTAATTAGACAGGAAAATTATAAATGACTACAGAACACATTAGTTTATCATTTTTAATTTTTATTAGTAGAATAATTTATTAAATTTATTTGTATTTTATTAATATTGTTTAAAGTTTAGCCCCTATTTGTCATCCTTTNTTGTACATTAAGAATATAAAGCATCTTATGTTTAAAAGTCCTTCATTAAGTACAAAACACTCTTTATTTAGAGAGGTTCTTTAAACATAAGGTGTTTTTGTTTAAATTTTCATGAAACTTAAACTTTATAAACTTGCCAAGATCTTCATGTTAAATTATCAAGAAACTTAGCCCCTGTTTGTCATCCTTTACCAAAAAAAAATTGTTTGCTGCAGTATCATTTCTCCACCACATATTCACACAATAAAATATTTTACACACAACCAATAAAATTCCTTTACTTTTTAACCACACATTCTTCAAAAAATAATATTCCATAACCCATTATTCCCAAATAAATTTCATCAAACAAGCAATATCTCAAATCATTTTTTAAAATATTTCAATAGTTCAAATTCAAGGATAATTTTTAAGTGAATTCTTGCTAGATGACTTTTTAATCGTTTGTGAGGTCAAACTAACAAGTCCTTGTTTGTTCCCATTATTTTTCAAATACATTTTTTTATTTCTTATTTTTATTATACATTTTTCAATAAAATAATATTATACGTAAGTCTAAAATTTTTTTTTTATTTTTTAACTGCACGTTATTTGTCAAATCACTATTCCAAAATACATTTTTGAAAAAAAAAAAAATTGAAGCTCAAACATGATCTAAATTTTATATTTATATAAGATAATCACGTTTACACTCAAAATAAGTAATTATTTTCACTTGTCGATAGAAAAAGCAACTTACTGCTGTTTCATACAGTTGACCGACATGTAACTTGCAAGCTAACAAATCTATTCCAAATCTTGCGGGTATGTAAATAAAATAGAGTTCAATGGTGGTAATATTACAGTCAACAAGTGCACCCCGCTTTCTCCTTAGATATTTTTTTTTTGAAAAAAGGACTAATATTACAGGAAAAAGGTTGACGTTATGATAGAAAACATGGATAAAAAAGACAAAAAAAAATTAATAGCTGAGATTCTGAACTAGGATTTGCAAAATGCATGCAAAGTATCATCAAGGGCTTTCTTATCATAATCACTTGTGAATACGCAATTGCCTAATGGACCTTTCAGTAGTATGAGCCTTAGCAATCCATCAGCAACCTTTTTATCCACCTGAAATCACAATAAGCACCAAGAATTCAAAAGATAGATTCAAATTATTAGAGCTTTATGTGTGATAGATGTTCGAGTTCGTTGTCACTTACCGCCATTACAGATTTAAACATGTCTACAGTCATAGTTTCTGGAGGTGCTGTAGGTAAGTTTGCCTGCACTAAGATCTTATGCACCCGCTTTACAAGAGAATCATCTATCCAACCAAGCCGGTATGACATGTCGACTGCCATGACCTGAAAATTTGACACACCAGCATCAATAAGAATGAGTATAGCGGGATCCAAGAACATAAACATGTTAATCTAGAAAGTAAATATCTTCGCACCGTGCCAGCAGCAACTGCCTCTCCATGGAACCACTCCCCATATCCAACACCAGTTTCGATTGCCTGTAAATGCCAATAAAAGCACTTTCAGGTGGATAATTCAAATTTATGGGGTATCGCACCTCACATGGTGAAACTATATGATTAACATGCAAATTTTGTGGAAAAAAAAATTCAATAAAACCTTGTTGAGGTCACCTTAATTAATCTTGGTACATATAAAGCCTATGTTTGGCTAATTTTTATAAATTGTTTTAAGGGGTGTCGCACCTCACATGGTGAAACTATATTATTTAACATACAAATTTTGTGAAAAAAATTCAATAAAACCTTGTTGAGGTCACCTTAATTAATCTCGGTACATATATAACTATGTTTAACTAATTTTTATAAACTGTTTATAATCAATCGAACCACTTTTTATCCACACATTTGATTGTGAAACCACAAGTACTACCCACTTATCCATTACTCATTTCTATCTATTTATAATTTAAACTATTTATAAACACTTTCCCAAACTAGCTTATAGTCAAATAGTCTGGTCCCAAGAGCTGAATTTTAAACTAGTTCATCCTTTCTCATCACCAAATTTGGATCTCCCAAACTAGCTTATAGTCAAATAGTCTGGTCCCAAGAGCTGAATTTAAACTAGTTCATCCTTTCTCATCACCAATTTGGATCTCCATAATCCAAACAACTATAATGGTAAATGTAAGTCCATGCTTCACTTCAAATGTAACAAATAACTATTTTCATATCACAAAATCATCCTTTTATGTTTAAAGTATCATTCTATACTTGTTATCATAAAACTGCACCTACATCCAAGCGCTCTTGACAAAAACAATTCAGATGCTTGTTCTAAAATTAGACACCTGGTTGTGAATTTCATATCTGAATGAGGGCTCATGTGTGTCAAACAAGTTCTCATAAGTTTGAAACTTAGTTTTAGCTGTCCAAATGTATTTCAAATAAGAAACCAGTTCACACCTGGTATCATTGTCAGACTTCTCACTATGAAATGACAAACACTTTTCGCCAAACATATATTTGAAAACTACCTATTACTTTTCAATTACCATTGGAAAATGAAAAAAAATATCAATTAGTCCATGAAAATTGACTTATCTTATATAGTGTTGTCATCTTCACCTACAAGTTGCATGAGCTAGAACTCAGCTAGATTTTTGCCACAGATTTTCTGTTCCCAACTAGCTTGAATTGTAACATACAAGTGATTGTACATCATTTTAGCATCAGCCGATTGAGAGGCTCCTTCTGACTTGAACAAATCAAGACCATTTTATCTAATTTGTCATAGTGGGACAGAACCCATGAGATATCAGTTATTGTTGTTGCTGGTGGAGCGTCTAAGTAAAAGATAAGGGTTACAGTTGTTAGTAGACTGACCATCCAAAGAAAAGATCAGGGTTTTGTAACTGAATTGACCTTCTACAGGTGGATGGTATTACTGCTACTGCTGATATTCTATTAGTGGAAGTATTGGAATCTAAGGGATCCCATTTGATGGAGGACATAGATAGTTATACATAACCTCAGAAAAACAGAGTTTGCACATCACATCTTCTGGAGTTTCTCCTTTAATAATTCTACTCTGTAGGATAGACATGCTCATATAGAAGTGTAATCTAAAACAGCTTGATGTTCAATAACATAAGCTGAATTAATTTGTTCAACTTACACTCCCAAAAAGGGATTTTATAGTAAATATCCACAGATATTCTCTAGACAACTAAGAAATAGTCTATACTCCTCCCAAGAGCCTTTGCTTACCTTAAGCACATCTACAAATTAGGCATTGGAGTCATGGAGAGGTTGTTCGAAGTTCACCTCTGATACCTATCGCAAAGTTTGTAGTTCTTTTCCAAATGACTTGGAAGCTTATGGGTAATTCATGCACAACAAACCTAGCTCACAAAATTCTATGAATGTTAATGCAGTTCGTTTGGAAATTGTATATAGACACCAAATTCAGAGTCAAGAAACAAATTTAAAATAGACATGAAAGTAGTATCATATGTAGAAATCTTACATGACCAAAAGTGTGTCCCAAATTCAAGGTTGCCCTCAATCCACTTTCCTTCTCGTCCAAGGACACAACCTCAGCCTTGTTTTCACATGAGCGCTTGATGGCATAAGTAAATGCACTGGGGTCCCTGCAAAGGAGCAAGCCCAGTTCAACTTTAGGTCGAATGCCATTACAAAAATATCACACTTCGAGGAAAAAGAATGAAGAAGCACAAATATCTCATGAAAGTGAAAAATCCATTACTAAAGATACCACATATATGGCATGCTAATAGAAAGAAACAATGTCTCAGAATCCTTCAACACATTGCAGACATCCTTCTTGCTTTCATATCGATTAATGGACAAGGGAAAGTAAGAGTAAAGGAACTAATGTCAATTCTAAGGATATACGTTTTTGAGTGGTTTGATTATGCACAAAAGGAGTTGCTGAGGCAAGGTCCCACTAATGAAAAACAATGATACAAAAAAGCAATACTCTTAGCATCCTCACAACAGATTCACCACAAAAGTTTTACCTTGCCAACAATGCCTGCATATTTTTCTCCTGCCACTCAAAAAATTCAGCATCTCTGATAAGCCCATATTTGATGACTTCTGCAAGCCCTGATGCTAATTCTCGATCTGGCAATGTGTTCAGTGTATTGGTGTCTATGAGCACACATTGTGGTTGGTAAAATGCACCAATCAAATTTTTACCAAGCCGGTGGTTTATTCCAGTTTTACCCCCAACGGAAGAATCCACCTAAAATAAGATTAGAACAATATAATTAGTGACAAATAAATGTTGTAGAAGTTATCGAGTATTTTTGTAAATAAAAATACCAGAAAATATGGAAATAGTAATTTTGGGTTGGACCTGTGCCATAACAGTGGTAGGAATCTGAATGAAATTAACTCCACGGAGGTAAGAAGCAGCAGCATATCCACACATGTCACCAATGACTCCACCTCCGAGAGCAACAAATGTACAGCGGCGATCCAACCGTGACTCAATTGCTTTATCAAAGACTTTCATGAGAGTATCCTGTTAAAGAATGACAGTAGTGCAACATTCATCTTAACCATATTTTCCTACCCTTTACAATTAATTCAAGTTCTAAAAAGCTCAGGATTCCCACCATGTCCTTGAATTGCTCTCCATCTGGCAAAATCACACTCTCAACCTTGACATTAGGGTTCCCATCCATCAAAGCCTGAATAGTTTTTTCAAGATACAGTGGTGCGATTGTGGTGTTAGTAACCACTAGTACTTGCTTGCCATGAACATGCCTACAATACCCATGAGTTGATAATATCACAAGCCAATGACAAAAGAGAGCAAAAGCCAAAATTAAAGAGCTCATATTCAACTTCATACTGGTGGAAGATAACAGGGAAAAGACAGAACAAATTATGAATTTATGGATAAGACAGAAAAAGAAGGCAAGAAATAGTGCACAGGATCTGAAAACTTATGTTTTTTCTTTCTTTCTCCTTTTACTTGGTGAATATGATAGCTAGCTCCAGAGAAAAAAAAAAAACCCTGCTTTTAATATATCAATTAAATTTATACTTTATATTGCCCATTTTGTTTTAGCCACGTTTGGACCTTAATTCTTGTTGACAGAAAATTAACATGGAAGAAGAAGCTATCACGTCTCTGAAGAGAAATGAGCATGGAATTTCTTCACTTTTGGCCGTTGTTGACAAAAAAAAAAAAAAA
>CAIGRK010183549.1:0-11790 GCA_903798315.1 Fraxinus greggii | reverse complement strand
ATTATTTATAGTTAACTCGAAATATATTAGAATAAATAAATAAATTACTAAGAATAAAAAAAAAGAGAAGAAAATGATTAAACACTGTTCATTTGATGTAATTTTTGATATAATGGCTGTAGATGAATTTTAGTTTGATGCAAGATTTGGTGCAAAATGGTGCAAATTTCGGTGCAGCACTGGAGATGACCTTAACATGATTGGACACTACAATGGACATTATATAGTCCACCTTATGTCAAAAAATGAATAATCCCACGACCTAGAAACCCTCGGAAGATCAGCAAAAACAACTCAAGTCATATTTTCCTGCTTTGTAACAGGGAATGTGCTTATTGACTCTAGCAGTATCATTGCCTGCATTGAGGCCTCCATCTTGTGGGCATGATGTAAAGGATGAAAATTGTGAGAAATACGCATCAGTATTAAAAATCGGCGTATTCTACTGTGCGTTGTACATAATTGCAGTTGGAACAGGTGGAACAAAGCCCAATATCTCCACAATGGGAGCAGACCAATTTGATGATTTTGAGCCTAAAGAAAGGTTCCAAAAGCTCTCATTCTTCAACTGGTGGATGTTTAGTATCTTCTTTGGCACCCTTTTCTCCAACACTTTCCTTGTATACATTCAAGACAATGTGAGGTGGGAAATTGGCTACGGCCTCCCAACACTTGGGCTCTTGGTATCAATACTTGTCTTCATTATGGGTACACGTTATTATAGACATAAGCCCCCATCAGGTAGCCCGTTGACTCGGATGGCTAGAGTGCTTGTAGCAACTATAAGGAAGTGGAAGGTAGTCGTCCCTGACGAACCAAGGGAGCTTTATGAGCTGAGCTTAGAAGAGTACTCCAATCCTGGTCTGTTTAGAATTGATCACACCCCTTCTCTCAGGTGCATATTTTTTTGCCATTCATAGACTTTTTAACATGTTTAACGACTAGTTATAAGTCCCACATCACTCGTGGAAGGTGTGTCTTATGGGCTTATAAGCAAATTAGGTACTCTCCTCTTCGATGTCTGTCTTTATAGTAACTCACTGTTATTTTGCTCTCTGTAGCCTCCTGGATAAAGCAGCTGTCAAAATCGAGCCAAATTCGCCATGGATGTTATGTCCAGTGACACAAGTTGAACAAACCAAACAAATGATAAAAATGATTCCAATTTTATTTGCAACTTTCATGCCGGCTATAACATTCGCACAGACAAGCACTCTCTTTATCAAGCAAGGCACAACTTTAGAAAGAAGCATTGGTCCTCATTTCAAAATTCCTCCAGCATGTCTCACAGCATTTGCGACAATTTTCATGCTGACAAGCATTGTACTCTATGACTCGTTCTTCGTTCCCTTTGTACGAAAATACACGAAGAATCCAAGAGGGATCACATTGCTACAGAGGATGGGGATCGGCCTTGTGTTGCATGTCATAACCATGGTTACTGCTTGTCTAGCTGAAAGAAGGCGCCTAAGGGTTGCTAAAGGGAACGAAATCTTCGAGAAAAATCAAATTGTTCCTCTTTCGATCTTTATTCTTCTCCCACAATTTGCTCTAATAGGGGTAGCCGATACCTTTGTAGAAGTTGCGAAAATCGAGTTCTTCTATGATCAAGCACCTGAAGGCATGAGAAGCCTGGGAAGTGCCTATTTTACAACCAGTTTTGGAGTTGGATACTTCTTAAGTAGTTTTCTGCTGAAAACTGTCTCTGATATTACCAAGAAACATGGTAAAGGGTGGATTTTGGACAACTTAAACGTCTCTCATTTGGACTACTATTATGGACTGTTGGCTGTGCTGAGCTTTCTTAACTTGCTCTACTTTCTGGTAGTTGCAAAGCTCTTTGTTTACAGCACGGTTATAAGAGATAGGAAAGGGAGTTTCGAGGCGATGGATGCCCAACCAAACAATTATACACGATCCGACGAAATAACTTTGGATGATAAAGCAATATCATAGAAATATCACTACATGATGCCATGTATCAGATGCAAATCCTAGTATTTCACAGGCAAGTTCCCAACTTTTTTTTTTTTGAGTGCTTATATGGTTTCCCTTTTCTTCTCTGTTCTCTTGAAAAAAGAAAAAAAAGAAAGAAAGAAAAATCCCATTCTTTGGCCCCAGTTTGGTTCGGATTAAAATTCAATTAAAATTTAAAATCAAAGTCAACAATTAATTTTAACCACATATTTTATAGGATCAACAATTTTTCAACCACACATTTCATTAACTTTTATCAAAATTTACTATCTGATTTTAATATTCACTAAACAGAGCTTTGGTATTTTTTGTCCAGAAAGTATTTTCGCAATATGGCAATTTAGATTTCTAAAAATACAACATAAAAAAATTCATGGCTTGTTTGATAAGGTATATTGTATAGTACTAGACATTGGAAAGTATTGTGACACGAAAAAACGAAGTTGAAATCTTGTAAATAATACGACCCGATCATGGCCGACCATGAGAATTTCGAGGCCCTAGACAACAAAATCATATCAGGCCCTTAAACATTGTGTTTTTTTTTTCAAGTGTAAAAATAACATATTTATATTTTAAACAAATACTTTGTACAATTCAAAAGATATGCCTCTAGTGGGAATTAAAATCAGATCTTTAGTAAATTTTGATAAAAGTTAAAAAAAAAATTGTGGTTGAAAAGTTATCGGACCTATGAAATAAGTGGTTAAGATTAATTATTGACTTTGCCTTAAATTAAAATTTAGATTCTAGTTTGTACCAAACAAGGGCATAGTATCAAAATAAAAAAATCTCTGAAAATTCAAAATATTTGAGGAGCATATTATTTAGCAAAATTATCCGTTGATCAAAGGGTAAATACTAATTTTCAGGAATTATTAATTGGAAAAACTCGAGTAAGATACAATTTAGCAAAAGTTCAAGGACTTAAGTGAGAATCATGAGATCTTGATGAAATAAAGTAAAAATAAGTTTCGGCGTCAATAATGTATTGAAGCCAAATCTGTATTTAATAGAGATTGAAGAGACAACATGATAAGCTTAATTTTAGGGCAATATAAAAAAAATGTAAGCCTATTTGGAATCTATATTTGGTCTATTGTATTTTTTAAAATATTTACAAAATCACACGTTATATAATGGATTATAAATGTTACATAGTATATTTTGAAATTTTATTTTAGAATGATGTAGATGCGAATTTTTTCGTAAATGAAATTTTTAGAAAATAACCCATCTAATTGGCCTATCTAAGAAAATAAGATTTGTTTCCCCCTTTGGAGGCCCTAGGCCTTTGGCTAATTGGCTTGGCCACATGACAAAACATGCAATGTCATTCATAAATTAATTATTTTTCGCTACTATAGAGGCTCACATTGGAGAGTCATGAGTGCCAATGTCGTTGGCAACATTCTCTGATTCTTTTGCCACGCATACTCGAGAGCAAATCGTGATTAAAGCATCTTTAAGTGACTTTTTAAATATGAGATATTTTCTATTTTAAAAAGTCAACATTTTAAATCATATTCCAATATACTCTTTAAATTAACATTTTAATTTAGAGAGTGAGTTTGACTCTCCTCTATAATTAAATGTATTTCAAGTGTTTCAATTTTCCATATAGGAAAATAATAAAATAATTTAAAGAAAAGTTAGTTAAAATAAAAGATAAATGAAAATAATAAATATCTTTTTGGAGTAGTAAAATTAAGTCTAAATATAAAGAGTTTATTCGAGTACTTCAAAATTTTAACTCTCTAAATTTATAGATATTCTCAAAATGATAGAATATGCTCTTTAAAAATAGAAAGTTTATTGAAGATACTCTTATAGAAAACAAAATACGAAGAAATAACTTGCTCATTCATATCGTTTTGTTGTCATCTATTTCACGCTCTCTACGTTGTCTATATCTTCTGTTGTTTTTCATAATGCTAATTTGGACAATAGATATCATGCTCACTCATACTAACTCAAGCAAGTTTCGACACGTTTTGACTGGAAAATCGGTACGAAAGGGAGGGGGAGCGTGAACGCGAGAGATACTTTACGATGTGAGACAAAAATGTTTGAGTACCGACGACAGTAACTAAGATGATTGCACTAACAAACAATCATAAACAAAATAACCTATGATCAAACTAATAAATGTAGAACAAGCAAGAGAGTATATTACGAGTATTTTTCTTGAGTGTATTTTTGTATATTAGAATCAATATTCAAAAGGTCACCCTTTCCAATTTACAAAGACAACCTATTTATAGATTTCTGGTCGAAGTGGTGATCGTTGGATCATAACCACGTGGCCTCATCTCCTTGACCAAAGCCTCACATCACCAAGTCTATCATACATTAAATACATTGATAAGGGTTAGTCGCCTTATACATCAGGCGACACACCTGACATTTTTTATTATAAACATTATATCAATCATTCCTAAAGATTGCTTACAAATTTTATGAGAGACAGCTTCGGCTTCAGGTACTTCGGATGAACTGAGGGCTTCGGTCGGAGGGAGCTTCGCATGGTAGTCTTCTATGAGAAGAGCTTTAGCTTCATCTTTGATTTCTTACATATCACTTCGGCTTGAGAGCTTCAGTCATTTAGACAGTGCTTCGGCATATGAGATTCAGCCTTTATTTCACTTCTTTGCATTTGACCAATTGGGTCTTGGTTGACTTTTCTTTCCACGTGGGCTGTGACGTGGAATTTTGCATGGAGCCCGACTTTGTATAATTTGTAAGTATTTTGAACCTTTAACTCAAAACTTAATGGCATCTTCACATTCTGATGGGGGATGTGAATCTCGGCCAAATAGCTTCTGAGATGGGGTGACAATAAACGCGGCTGACTTAGTTCGAGTCATTAGGGTTGAACAGAGTGCTTTACCCTCAGGAGAGGGTAGGAGAAACGACGGATGGCTTTAGGGGCAGCCAAAATTCCTTCAACTGTAAATGCATCCCACCTATCGAACTTGACAGAAAAATATCGTATCCCATATGACATCGAACTTCTATCCTCCTTTCTTGACGAGCGTACCTAATTTCCGAAGCAGGGGTGCGTCGCTATCACGAGTTCCTTCTTAAAGTAGGACTTCGTAAGCACCTCCACCCCTTCTTTAGAGCCATTCTAAGGTTGTAAGGGCTGGCTCCCACCCAACTCATCCCCAATGCTTGGGCTCAATTAGTAGGAACCTACTTCCTTTAGAAAGAGACGTCCCTTGGATAGGACATGCCCATTCACATCTTCCAGACCATCTTCCAACCCCGAGTCTTAGGAAAAGGGGATTCCAAGGGTTGTAATCGTTATTTCCGTTTAGGTCACATTCCCCTTTCATCTTAGGCCTTCCCTCCTCCGTCAAAGGAAGGAAGGAGACGTGGTTCTAGGTAAGGGAGAAATGGCAGGAGTACGATGGTGACACCGTTCCCCACATGACAGTTCGAATCTCCTACTCAGAAACTCACGAATGTTGTACTTACATTTGGTGTTAATTAATGCCGATTCTGATCTTTACCTTTTTTCTGATGTTTGCAGGGTCAGTAGAGCGCTTCGAGCTCAGTCGAAGTGAATTGGAGGTGGTTGAGGACATCTACCGACATCCTTCATCATCGCGAGAGCTTGACCGTTTAATCAACTCCAAATGGTTTTTCGAAGAATTCTGTTTAATGGCCCGAAGAGATAATGACAATTTTCACTAAGTTCCTTGAGGCCCTATATAAACTATTGCTGATCTTGTTTATCTTTTCGTAGAGAACTTCGAAAAAGAGTCGACATCCCATCCCCGATATGGCCACAATCCTTATTCCCACCACCACTATAGGAGGAAAGCTAAAGCTCTCATCTGTTACAGCAAAACAGGTAAGGGGCCAAAACGAAAAGATAAGCCAGGTGGCTGGAGGCCAAGAAAGAGAAGGGCAACGTCCCGTGAAGGACATGGGAAAAACATAGTTGGGGAGGTTCCCAAGAAGAAATATCACTTCTCCGCCATCGGAGAGGGTGGGTCATTAGCCTTCCTACCCCATCAATCCGAAGTCCCCGTGGAAGAAAAACTGATGGTAGCTTCAATAGCTGTGGCGAAGGGGGGCTAGAAGAGGCCAACTTTTGTGGAGCTTTCAGGGTACGGTTTCGTCGAAGAGGGCCAAAATTTTGAGCAGGTCTACGAATTCTAACTTCGCCCGCTACAAACTTGCAGTCTCCCAGATAAGCAACAAACTGGCTCCCGAGGTTCTATACATCTTCCTCTAGAGGTTCAAGCCTCCACCTCTACGATTCTCAAGTTCTGGATAGATAGGTGGTAATGCTTCGTAGAGACCAGCAACTTATTGGACCTCTTCGTTATCGCGGTGAGTCCGACATGGAGGGCCTTGGGAGTGGCCACAAAGGCTGAAACCCTATTTAGAAACCATCAAATTAAAAATAGAGACTTTGTAAATAAAGTCTCTCAGGCTGAGGTGGCAGCCAGCAAAGCTAAGGTTGAGGCTGAGGTAATAAGGAAGCAATAAACATAGGAGTCTGTAAAGCTCGCTTCGGTACTATCGGAAATTGAAAATCTGAAGAAAGAAGTCAAGTTGTCCCAAAGCAAAGTGGCTTCCATGACAAAGTGGGTGGAGACTTCTAACACCCATCAGAGGCTGGCTGATGAGGCCTAAGATAAGGCAAATAAGGAAAATGCTGCCTTGAAGTAGCAGGTGTAGAGCTGAACGTTAAAGTTTATGGCTTGACAGAGGAGGTTGAAACGGGGATGCAGGAAGCTCAATCTGCTGGTGATGATGTTGTAAAGCACTACATTGCTAATTTTTACCTAACGGAGGAGTACCAAAGCTCTACAAAATACTTGCGAAGGTGTGCTTATACCAAGATGGTGGAATAGATTGAATGATGGTGGAATGGATTGAAGTTAACTCTCAAACCATCAATAAATCTGACTTGAGGTCAAAATTTTTGGAAGAGGAAGAAGTGAAATAAAGGCTAAAGCTTATGTGCCGAAGCACTGCCTAAATGGCTGACGCTCTCAAGCTGAAGTACTATGTAAGAAATCAAAGAAGAAACTAAAGCTCTTCACACAGAAAACCACTAATACGAAGCTCACTCCTGCCGAAGCCCTCTGTTCATCTGAAGTCCCTGAAGTCAAAGCTGTCTCTTTCTAGATTTGTAGGCAATCTTTAGGATTGATTGATTTAATATTTGTAATGAACAATCCAGAAGTGTCAACCTAATGTATAAGGCGGATGACCCATTGTCAATTTATTTAATATATGATAGACTTGGTGATATGATGCTTCAGTAAAGGAGATAAGGCCACGGGGTTCTAATCTAAACATCACCACATCGACCAGAACTCTATAAATAGGTGGTCCTTGTAAATTGTAAATGATAGCTTTTTAAATATTGATTCTAATAAACAAGAATACACTCAAGAAAAATATTCTTAATATGCCCTCTTGCCTAATCTACATTTGTTAATTTGATCTTAGGTTATTTTGTTGATGATTGTTTGTTAGTACAATCATCTTAATCACTATTGTCGCAGCTTAGACATTTTTTACTCTCGCTGTAAAGCATCTCCTGCGTTCACGCTCTTCCCTCTCTTCCGTATCGGTTCTGTAATGCCCCACATTTTATTGACTGAAATTTTGAGGTGTTATCGATATCATTTCATATTCATACTTGAAGCGAAATTATTTAATTGAAAATTTAAATCCTCAATTTATTTGAACCTTCATATACTGATTAAATAAATATAGAGTCACGAAATTTAGAATATTTAATAAAAATAAAGAAAATACAAAATATCATAACAAAATTCATGGTTTAATGTTTTCCTAAAACTTTATTTGGGCACCTGCGCACCGCTCAGCCACCATCCACATTGATCGATCTAACCTAAAATGTTAAAATTTTAATGAATGAATAATTTAAACCCGGTAAGATACTTGCATCCAAAAAAAATATAATAAATTTTTAAACATAAATTTATGACATTCCATACCACCATTTCATTAATCGCAATCATAGATCATTCGAATGCTCAAACACATTTATGTGCAAACAATTGAGAAAACCCCGAAGGAAATCACACATTTAATTTCATTAAGACCTGTAGTTCAATTAGCATTTCATGAAATAAATTATGTAAACAAAATTATAATATTGCAAGGACAGATCAACTAACACATAATATCCTACCTTGTAAGATCAAATGGGTTTTTGAAACAAGTATGCTTTGCACGTTCCGAAACTTTTCTCAACTTGATTGCTGACTTTAAAATGCTTTATGTCGTGTATGTATGTATAATAATTTTTTCTTGGTAAACCTCTGGCTCATGGTCTGGTTCGAACCCTGGCTCCTGCTCTGGTTTTGGCTCTGCTCCTGGTCTGGTACATACTTCAGCTTGGTTTCTAGCTCCGGATCAGATTCATAATTCGGCTCCTCTTCTGGGTCTTCCTCTGGCTCGACTTTGGCCTCGAGAGTAGAAATCCATCTATCTAGAAAAGTTTCATAATAAAGCTCGAACTTGATCCTATCTGGGTGCTTTGGAGGATTACCCTCTAGTAATTTGTCCCTAACCACAATGCCCATGTTCCCCCACTGAGGTGGCAGTGTATGGATAAAGTTGTTAACAACTTGAAGGTGTGTAACCTCTTGTCCTACACCCCTTGCCGCAGTCCACCTAGCAAAGACTTCCTCCACATGCTCAGTAAGTGTGTGAGTCGGGTCTGCCTCATAATTCTCATAGGCTTGGATAACTACTACCCTATGGTTTAAAACAATCATACAAGTCGTTGTCTTCCTAGTGGTCTCTTTAGTTGTAGCCATATCTGTCACATACCAGCCAAGTCCAATTATATTTAATATTTTATCAGTGACTACACTTTGTCTTTTGTACTCTCATAATTCATTATAAAGAGAACATAAAATATTATACTTCTATCGAAAGTTGATTAAAAGTATGCGAGAAAACAATTCATAAATGGAAACAAATATATTTAACATCAGGCTCACAATTTATTCTAGAATATGACATTTCATTTCATTTCGAACATTTCTCCAATCAAATATAAGAAAGTATATCTCATGCTCAAAATTAAATTTAAATAAAACATATTACGTAATACCATCGGTCCGTCTGATGGTAGTTGATTGGTGAATGATATGTGTCAAGAACCTTGTTCTAATTCATGTTTGTTAAATAATTATTTAATCATCGATTCCTTCACAAAGCTTGCAATTAGCATGACACATTAAATTCTTTTTTTTATTAACAAATTTAAAATCAAATCATTATTATTATTTTCACTATTCCAGCGCACTATTCATCCGTGAATAGTGACTTTCAAAAAAATTATGTTTTATTTTTTTAAATAAAAATAGCATTTAAAATCATTTCTCTTGCCCTTTTTTTTATTTAAATTCATTCTTTAAAAAATTTCTCTCTGTCACCGTCATTGTTCACAATTTTTTTATACTATAATCACAATATGGAAGAAATAAAATTTACTTAAAAATGAAATTCCTTATATCTAGATTCCTTCACAATGGACCTTGTAAAGTAATTGTTAAGAAATATTTGTTTATTTTGTTTTATTGTTTATTAAGGGTAGAATAATCTTTTCAATCTCCTTTGTATAGCCTATATATAGTCTCTTTGTATTTAGGTTAAATTATCTTTTTGTATCCAATTGCATTATAAAAAATAAATGAAACNTGATGTAATTATTGTTAAGAAATATTTATTTATTTTGTTTTATTGTTTATTAATGGTAGAATAATCTTTTCAATTTCCTTTGTATAGCCTATATATAGTCTCTTTGTATTTATGCTAAATTATCTTTTTGTATCCAATTGCATTATGAAAAATAAATGAAACCCTAGCATCCTCTTCTTTTTCTTTATTTCTTTGGATTATTTAACATGGTATCAAAGCTAAGTTTCATGGTACGAGACTTAATCTCAAACACAGTATTCCGGATCCAACTTAAATTTTATTGACTTAAACTTTATTATAACGTCCCATATTTTATTGACTTAAATTTTGAGGTGTTATCGATATTATTTCATATTCATACTTGAAGCGGAAATATTTAATTGAAAATTTAAACTTTCAATTTATTCGAACCTTCATATACTGAATTAAATAAACATAAAGTCACGAAATTTAGAACAATTAATAGAAATAAAGGAAGATACAAAATATCATAGCTAAGTTTATTGTTTAATGTTTTCCTAAAATTTAACTTGGGCAAACCGCGCACCGCTCAACTACCATCCACATTGACCGATCTAACCTAAATTGTTCAAATTTGAAGAAATGGGTAATTTAAACTTAATACAATATGTGCGTCCAAAGCAATATAATAAATTTTTAAACATAAATTTATGACATTCCATACCATCATTTCATCAACACTAGTCGGATATCAATCGAATGCTCTAACATATCTCTGTGCAAACAATTGAGAAAACCGAAGGAAATCTCACATTTCATTTCATTAAGACTCGTAGGTCAATTAGCATTTCATGAAATAAATTACGTAAAAAAAATTATAATATTGCAAGATAGATCAACTTGCACATAGTATCATACCTTGTGAGATCAAATGGGTTTTTGAAACCATTATGCTTTGCACGTTCAAAAACAGGGAATTTAGGAGGTTGCTCTTGTAGGCCAGTACATAATAAAACTTCAAACCATCGAAAGCTTTGGTTTCTATGCAACAAAATTATAAGAATGTTCGGTGCATAATATCGGCCTTCAAGTTATGATCACATCTAACAAATTTAAATTTTCAAGAAAATAAGTGAATGTGGAACCTAATTGTTTAAATTCTCAATACTAAAACCTATTTTCCATGACTCTCACAGAAATAGTAGTATAAATTGTAACACTATTGTATCTCTAGATTCGCATGATTTATGACAATTGGTAAAGCAACAATGACAAACAAATGTTCTGTTCTTGGACAAATTTAGTGACTCCTGCATTAGTGTTTTTCATTTTTCTTTTTCTATTTTTATTAAATTATGTGTAGTTTACCGATTTATGCATAAGATTACTTGGCTCATGCTACTTTTTAATTCAACTTTTTATGAAAAATAACAAGCAAGCACTAATGGTGTGTAAAATCAAAATGTTGGATATGTGATCGCTCAAATGCACTTTGCACGAAAAAGATAGGAACGCAAAGCATACAAGGTTGGGGAGCTATGTAATTATTTTCCCAATTATGTAATTATGAACACAATTATGAACTACAAGTTCAAACATTTTTCATTTATTTAAGAAATTCAACTTCGTATGTATGACTCCATTCCTTTTTGACCAACCATTTTTATGTTGATGCTCTTTAACAGACCGTGTTTCAAGATTCTAATTCAAAATTTTAAGAGCCATATTAAAGGAAAAAATATTATCTATAATAATATTATTTTGTTTCCATAATTTATGAGACAACAAATAATTTATTGAAATCTTATTATTTTCGAACGTTTTTTGTTCTACATGAATCACATTGTTAGTATTCTATTGATCAATTTTCCTCCTAAAGTTAGTTCATCAAAATGATAATTTGCAAAGCTTGTAGTAAATAAATCACCTATTAAAGGTTCAAACAACCTCATAATGGATGTAACGTCCCAAATTTTCATCAATTTGAGATGTTACCAAAATAATTTTCATGTACTTAAAATGTAGAACGATAACATTCTATTTTTTTCTAAATATACAAGACATTCATAAATTTAAATTCGAATCATAAATCATGTCTTTAAAAAAACAATTTAAGCATTCTCAACTACTGTTATTGAACAAAAC
>CAIGRK010183547.1:0-15712 GCA_903798315.1 Fraxinus greggii | reverse complement strand
GATCCTTCCTTGGTCTTGTCCCCACGTCGATGGCACCTTGGATCATATGAGCCTTGCTCAAAGAATTCCAATACGTTTCAGTTAATGGACCTGAGAAAGTTAAAACTCTAATGGGAGCTGTAGAACATTAGTAGTATTCATGGCAGCAGTGTAAAGTGTGTACACATTTGGCTTTGGATTGTGTCTGATACAGCTGAGTATTCTTCCATCGTTTCAACTCATGCTTTGTAAATCTTACAAAACTTGCGCAAAATGATTTTACATTTGTAAAAACCTGGCGAACCACTAACAATTCTTACTCTTAGAACCTTGGCATATCCTCTACCAGGGTTCTTCTAGGGTTCTTGCAAATAAAATTGAACATTCTCGAACGATCTCAATTAAAGATGTTTGAAATTTGGAAGAATCAAACAACATTTCATTTTGAGTAAATTTAGCAGTGTTTCAAGTCTTGAGAATTGATTAATATTCATTTAAATAAACATTACATATGATCAACGGATTCAAGATCTAAGATCAAATGCCACAAAGAAAGGATTTCTTTTTCTTTTTTGGTTCCTTTTTTTTCAAATATTCAAGAGCAAGCACATGAATTGTCTTCTACCACCACCACCTCCTCATCGCCGCCCCTGAAAACCATGTACCCAACTGCAAGCCCCACCACCACTGCAATAAACACTCCGGCATTGAAAGACATGATTGCCAGCATCAGAAGGTACCCGATCGCAGAGTTGACTCCAAATAATATCGCCCCGGCAAATCTTGACGCAGACCATTTGCCGCCTCCGCCGGCAAACTTCGAGATAAGTAAAGGGCTGTTGAGGACCGCCGACCCATTGGACGATGGTTCGGATTTTTGGGTTTTGACAGAAAGAAGCTTCAATCGGAGGCGGCGGTCCTCCATGTACTGGTAGAAAACGGAGACGATGAAGCACGCAAGAAGAGAAATGAAATAGCTGGTCCATGAATCGGTTTTCCATGAATCAAACAAGATCGTAACCTTTTTGCCCCAGTAGAAGGTCATGTGCATCATCTTCACAAAACTTGATGAGGGATTCGAGAGATAATTTTGACTTTTTTTTTTTTTTTCGTTTGGTTCTGCGTTTTTTGTTTGCAAGAGTAGAAATTAACAACACGCGCAGTAAGGCCTTAATTCATCATATTTTTCATTTATTTTTTAAGTTCCAATTTTTGTCTTGTTTGATAGTGAATTTTTTCTTGGCAACGTGACCTATTTTCCACGTTTTCATTGAAATGGTTTTCTTGGAAAATGGTTTTCCAAGTGTGTTCTTTTTCTTTTTTTTTTAAGCAATGGAAACAAAATATATCCCCAATTGTAACAAAAAAAAATTTCCCTTTAATGGAAAATTTTCATAAAAACAAAGTCAAATGAACACCAAATGATCCAAAATTTCAACATCTTCCATGTGAAAAATTATACCAATCAAACACGATTAATTGACAATTCTCAGGAAAACAATTCTAGGCAATTCAATTCCCTGTAATTCATTTTATTTCCACTCAAATTCCACTCTTGCAATCAAACGGACCCTAAATGGACAGAAGTAACATCCACTCATATTGTTCCAAGATAAAAATGATGGAAATTTTGCTTAAAACCCTGATCTATAATAATCTTTACTCATACCATTTTTTTAATCAAATAGCCTTTAGTCAATTTTATTAGGTATTAAAATTTTTAAGGGAGAGTTTGATAAATAGCCCAATTAAATAATTAGTTGTGTCAAACGGGCAGAGCGACTCGTCGGCTCAGCCGTTTAGTTCATGAAAACGAGGTTCTGGACGACTCAGGCTTGTCAAATTCGTGGGCTTGCCTACGAGCTCGCCATGAACAGTGACCATTTCAGTCACTGAACTATGAAAGTGGCCGTTTTGGCCACTTTATTTTTATTTCATTTTTTCATTCTTTTTTTTTTTTTACTTTATAAATACCTCAACTCATTTTCATATTTTTTTTCACACATCATTTCTCACTATCTTCCACATTTTACAATCTACTACATTTTTATTTATACCTTCAATTTCAATTATTCAATATCAATTATCATACTACAAATTTATAATTACAATTTTACACATTAACTTTTTTTCAATTCTTTCTTTCCATACTTTTTATTTACTTACTTTGTCACTTACTTTACATTACATCACAATTCATAAATGGATACATACTCATTTGTTGAGGGCTTGTTCGCTATCGGTGGTGAATCACTTATGACGCCAAAGTCAATTTCGGAATGAATTTTTCGGTCTAAACGAAGTACCAATTCCCGAAAAAATTTCAGATTTGAATGCTCATGGAAGTAGTAATCAAATTGATTTGGATGATGTAAATGTTCTCGAAGCAGAATAGAAGAATGAACGGGAATTAGATATTCTCAATGCAAGAGGGAAGCGAAAGGGGAAAAAACAAGCAAAAATATTGGGATCACTTTAAATTGATTCCAACGTTGGTCGATGGAGTCCCAAGGTCTAAAGAAGTATGTAAATACTGTAAACAATGATTGGTATGGCAAAAAGGCATTGGTACCACCACCTCAACCGTCACTACAAAGCATGTAAAGTCAAACATAAGTTTCTTGCCGCCCGTCAAATGCAACTGTAATTTCGTAGTTAGGCGTAGGTTCTACTTCTTCGCCACTTTTCACGTGGATATATTCGGAGGATACCGCGAACGGGAATGGTAAAGTTCGTTGTCGTTGCTAAGTTTCCTCTAACAATAGCGGAAAACCAACATTTCGTCGCGTACGTGAAAGAATATCTTCAATCAAGGTACGTTAGAGTAAGTCGAAACACTCTTCGTTCAGATATAATAAAATATTTCCTTAATATAAAGAAATAATTGATTACCGATTTGCAAATATGTAGGGGTGTTATATTTTTAATTTCGAATATATAGGAAGAGATTAATAAAAGAGTTTATATAACTGTAATTGCACACTACATAGATCTACTTTGGTGCATGCATAAAAAAATTATTGAATTCCCTCACAATGCTAAGAATAATAATGCTATTATGAACATTATTAGGGAATATTATTGCGAGAGTAAAATTCGTTCATTTATATTGGACGACGCTAATGTTAATAAGGCAGTTATCGATAAATTATGTACGGTACTGCCAACCGATTTCGGTAGTCATTTGTTTCATATTCGTTGTGTTTGTCATTTTTAGTTTAATTGTGCAGAAAGTTTTGAAACATATTAAGAGCGTGTTCGAGAGGGATTAAAATCATATTAAAATTGAAAAACTAGCCGTTATTGTTGACTTTTATGAGATGAGGAGAATCCACAACGGTCATATTTTCAATTTTAATTGGCTGTTAATCTGTACCGAACGGGCCATAAGAATGAAATTTAAAGAATTAGGGATACAATAATATATATCACAATTTCACCTAATAGAAAACTAGCATTTGAGGAATTGTGCCGAATTTGGGATGATGAATACGAAAACATTTGTTAGTGACGTAGGGCATATATGGAATTCCACTTATTATTAAAATCATGCAAAAGTTTTGAACATTTAATAATTGAATTTTATAACAATAGGCATATTAGAAACGATAATGAAACTATTTAGAATGAATTCGATTGACTTTTAGCTTTTAAAATTAAAAAAATTTTGACAAGTTTTTATGACTATACAAATATTTTATCTAGAGTTTACTATCCCAATAACTGTATGGTGTTTGAACGTCTTTATATAATTACAATGACTTTTCATAAATACAAAAATGACCCCAATTTTACTGCAATTATATATCCATGGAATTAAAGTTTAGAAAATATTGGAAAGACTTGCCTATATTATTTCCTTTAGCATGTATAATAAAGACTCGATACAATATATTATGTACTAAATATGTAATTGATCAGAGTTTTAACTTTTGATACACCTATCATTTATAGAAATTTAGAACAAATTTTATGTAAAATGTATGAATTATATGTAGAATGAATTTGTGCAAATATTAGTTGAGTACCCTCGCACCTACTCTTTCCGCTGATATTGGAGATGACGATCCAAAAACATTAACTTTATTCGAAGGCATTAACACGTATAAATATTATGCAAATACAATAGGTTCTTCTAATAGTAGTTTGTATACCGCATGTAATCAAATATCGTACGCAAGTCTAAATGCATTGCTTGCTGAATTAATTGATTACTTTAACTATTATATGCCTAATAGAAAAACAGTTAAATAGATTAGAAGAAGTAATTGAATTCTAGCGAAAGTACGAACGACGATGGCCAGTGATTTCTGTTATTGCAAAAGACCGACTAACACCCCCGATCAGTACTGTAGCTTCGAAGTCTACTTTTAATACAAATAAGAAGGTTTTGTCCAAAGTCAGGACTCGACTGAAAGAAGATATTTTGGAAGCATTAATGTACGTGAAAGATTGGGAATATGCTCATTTCCGACTACAAGATAAATATGCCAAAATTGCATGTTTCAGGTAAATGATATTTAATTTAACCATATTAATCAAAATTTGTTATATTATAATACCATTTTTAGTTTTTTTTTATAAAAAAAGAATTACACGTAATAAGTTGTTTATATACAATTTTAACTCCGCATACTCGAAGTTTAAGTAGTCCATCACAATCCCGGATAAAGGATGAGGGTTAAATTTTTTTTAAAAAAAGAAAAATTAACGTGCTCGTGAGTCGAAACTCGACTCAACCCACGAGCCACAAGCTTGAGGGCCTATAATGCTCAGGTCTTTATAGACGAGCCATAAGCTCGGCTCGTAATGAGCACGAGCCGAGCTCGTGGGCATTAGGGCCGAGCCATTGCCACCCTTACAAATAATGTATTCGGTTAAATAGCTTTCTTTTCAATGTTTGTTGGTCAAATGACTTTCAATTATAAAAAACAATAAACAAATAATGGAAAATTTCCAAAATACCATCACCATTGGGAAAGGCCCTAACACCCTTATCAATCCAATTAAATTTCTTAATTCAATTCCAAAATTGCGTAGCCTGTGTTCTCACATTATTGTGCTTGCTACCCTAAAATCTTGTTATTCATTATATTCTTCACCTATTTTGAGTATCTTTTGAGAATTTGGTTTCTATATTATCCACATTGAAATCCCGCTATATTTGAAGGGGAAAAAAGGTATGTTTAGAAATTACATGTACATTGGTACATTTATTGTTAAATATATTATAAAATGATATTTTAGTTGGTTTTATTTTCGTATTTGGTATATTTTTGTACTGTCTATGACTATTGGATGATAAAAAGCACTCCAGTTATTATTTGTAGTGTAGAACGACACTACAACCATTATCTTCCATGTAAAACGAAAGTACAACTATCTATTATGTGTTGTCCATTATTGATATAAAATATGATTACTTTGATAATTTAAATATGATAATTATTTTCATATTACTTTGATATATATTTTAGTAAACTATTTACTTTATTTGCAGCTATGAATTCTATAGAAATGATATGCGCATAGGTATTCTATGTTGTTGAGTTTAAGAAGACATGAGAAGACAAATGTACATGGAGTTATGTAGGGAATAGTGAAGAAAATGTGGACATACTATTTTTTTTGTTATAATAAAACATCACTAGCGTCATTTTGACTATTTTACCTAGAAAATATAGAAATAATATTCGAAAATTACATATTATTGATTTAATAGCAATCAATTTCAAAATCTACATGGTATCATTTATTCATAACGTGTTTACACATGTAACGACGATTGTGTCATTCTATTGTTTTCATGTTGATTAAGTAATGAGCATATCTCCCAAAATGTGTAACCGGCATGTCTATCTTACAATTTAAATGAGTTCAAGTTACTAATTATCCGGGCTTGAACGGGTCGTGGCTGCTTATACTCATATTTATTTGCAGAATGGCATAAGTGTCGTTTCACTATCAGTAACGATATTTATGCCATTCTCTTGATTTCTCCAACATTTTACTTCTTTTCCAATGCAACAATCTCAAACATTGGACCTCCTAACTTAAAAATATCAAAAATGTTGATCATGTGACAAAGAACGGTCGAATTGACTTAGATTATATGATATCGAGTTGGTGAAATCACAAGTCATTGTATTAATTCATTAGAAAATACAATAAATGAGCACATCTCCCAACTTTTATAAACGGCGTGTTCATCTTGCAAATGAAATGAGTTCAACTTATTGGTTATCGGGGCATGGATGAATTGTGACTGCTTAGACACTTATGTTTACAGACAAACGGCACTAGTGTTGTTCTGTAGATTTCTTCAATATTTTCCTTCTTTTCCAATGCAACAGCCTCAAATTGGATCCCCTAACTTAAGAAATTTAGAAACATTGATCATGTTACAAAGAACGATTGAATTGATACAGATTATATGATATCGAGTTGGTGAAATCACAAGTCATTGAATTAATTCATCAGAGAAAATAATTAATGAACGCATCTCTCAGCTTTAGTAAACAGCATGTTCATTGTACAACTAAAATGAGTTCAACTTATTGGTTCTCAGGGAATAGATAGGTCGTGCTGCTTAGACTCGTGTTTATAGACAGAATTGTACAAGCGTCGTTTAACGGCAGTAGTGTCGCTCAACTTATTTCTCCAACATTTTCCTTCTTTTCCAACGCAGCATCCTTGAACATTGAATCCCCTAACTTCAGAAAGTCATAATGATTGATCATGTAATAAAGACTGATTTAATTGTCATAGATTATATGATATCAAGTTGGTGAAATCACAAGTCATCATATTGATTCGTTAGAGAATATTATTACTGAGTGTATCTCTCAACTTTAGTAATTGGCATGTTCATCGTAAATCTGAAATGAGTTCAACTTATTAGTTTTCGAGGCATGAATGGGTCCTGGCTGTTTAGACTCATGGTTATAGACAGAACGACACAAAAGTCGTTTAATGGCACTCGTGTCGCTCTGTTGATTCCTCCAATATTTTTCTTCTTCTCCAATGCAACAATCTCAAACATTGGATTCCCTAACTTAAGAAAGTCAAAAAGATTAATCATGTGACAAAGAACGGTAGAATTGACATAGATTTTATATGATATCGAGTTGTAAAATCACAAGTCATTGTATTGATTCGTTAGAAAATATAATGAAGGGCGTGTTTATCTTAAAACTGAAATGAGTTTAACTTATTGGTTCTTGGGGGCTGGGTCGTGGCTGGTTAGACTCATGTTTATAGATAGAATGACACAAGTGTCGTTTGATGGCACTAGTGCCGTTCTTTTGATTTCTCTAATATTATCCTTCTTTTCCAATGCAACAACCTCAAACATTGGATTATCTAACTTGAGAATGTCATAAGATTTATCGTGTGACAAAGAACGGTTGAATTGACATAGATTATATAATATCAAGTTGGTGAAATCACAAGCCATTGTATTGAATCGTTAGAAAATATAATTAATGATCACATCACTCAACTTTTGTAAATGACATGTTCATCTTGCAACTTAAATAAATTCAACTTATTGGTTATCGAGGCACAGATGGGTTGTGGCAGCTTATACTCAATTTTATATACAGAACGGCATGTGTCATTTCATTATCAGTAATGCTGTTATGTTGATTTCTCCAGTATTTTGCTTAATTTCCAACGCAACGACCTCAAGTATTAGACCCCCCTAACTTAAGAATGTCAGAAATGTTGATCATGTGTTTACAAACATAACGACACAAGGGCCATTTTCATCTCACTAATGGCGTTTGTGCTATTATATTATTTTCTCCTATATTTTGATTTGTTTTCAACGTAAAGACCTCAAGCAATGGACACATAACGTATGTAAGAAATAACAGTTTACCATGTGATAAAAAATGATTGAAATGATATATATTATAATGGACGCTTATAATTCAGTAATGACACTTATGCATTTCTCATCGACATTCGCAACTCAGTAACGACATGTTTCTCATTTTTTGTGAAAGCTTATAAGTTTTGTAACAGCACTTCTTCCGTTCTCTTAGACACTTATATGTCCAGCAAAAACACTTGTAATGCTCTAATGAAAGCTTATAATTCATGCAATGTCACTAGTGTCGTTCTCATGTACGTTTATAGTCTAGTAACGACACTAGTTCCATTTTATTAAGACAACACGGTAAAGATAAACACCAATATTTAACTAAAGGCAAACATATACTAAAGAAAAAATCCATCTCCTAGAATAAAGTCATCTACTGATATGTGCATTTTCAAATGTAGTCTATAACTTTTTTGCATTGTCCAAAACATTAAAATCCTCGTATTCGAGTGAAAAATTTATATACCTTGAAACAAAATAATTTTGAGGGGTACTGTAAAACCTTAATCCTAAGCTCTAATCACCCTAGAATTATATCTCCTTCCACTATAGTTTCCATTATTCCCACCACTATCACTGTACTAATATGTGTTTCCCCCATTCTCATTATAAGAGTTATATCTTCTAAAATCACGACCAACAAAAGGCCCACCACCCACCTACTTTTATCTCCATATGGAGCTCGACTAGTAAATCGAATCAGCCAATGGGTACCTCCTGATTAGCTTCCTTGTTCAAATCAGCTAGTGGCTTTGCTAGTGATGAATTGTTCTTTGTTAAAGAAAATGGTAGTGAATCATGTTTTCCTAGCATGACCTATACGTCTAATCCGGTATATATAACAAAAATAAGTGTGTTTCCACTCTTAAATGTTCTCAATGCTAATTCTCTCTCCTGGAACAACAGGTAAATCAAATTGAAATCAAGTAATAATCAATGTATGCATAATGAAACAACAATTATGCAACTAAAAAATAAAAGGATTCAATAAAGTCAAGGGGATACACAACCTTCTAAGTTGCCAACTTATATACATTGTTTAGTAAGTCAAGATCTATTCTATAAATAAGGATACTATGGCAAAACATAATATGATGAAATTTCGAAATCAACAAGTTGGAAGTTCAATAATGGGACTCACGAAAAATCAGAAAATACAGTAAAGCATAATATGAAGAATTTTATTAAAAGCACCGAATTACTTAAATCAAATTATCTGTAGTGTAGCTCTCTAAGTCTCAGGGCATATCAAAGAACAAGCAAATTTGCATATCACAATTTCCATTTATAGTATTAGCTAATAAATGAATTTCATTTTAACCCATCATCTTCAAAACCCCATATCAAAAATCCATCCACATTAAAAAAAAAAAAACTCAAATAAAACTAAACTATGAGATCATAAAAAAATTCTCTTTTTACACTTTTCCATTCTAAATCTATACCAATTGAAGCACAAAATCACATTTCAAAATGGAAAAAAATTGAAGGAAGAATTACCTTTTAGTTGTACTAGCTTGTACCAAAAAAAAAAAAGATGAAGTAATGTGAAATAAACTTGAATCAAAGAAAAGTTTTTTGTAATCTTGAAATGTTCTAAAGGTTAAGGTGAAGAATATGATTTTAGAATTCAGATTTGGGGAAAAGGTTTTCATAGTGAATATGAAGAAAGAACACGGTGAAATGAAAGAAGTTGGGTGAATAATTTGATATAAATTGAAGGGCAACTTGGTAATTTTAGTGACTAAAATATTTTCAATTTTTTTATTCTATTTTAATGTTGGTCAAAGGCCATTTGTCCAACCATAGTGCCCAACCCGACTATTTGGCCAAATTTCCCAAGTTTTAAATATTTTTTACTTAAAATATCTAAAATAACCATAATTTACCGAATTCCCTCAACTATAGATTCCCACTTTCATTAGCACATTCCATACTCAAGTTCAAGCCCTAAACTCACGTTTAAAACCAAATATTTTCTTCTTCATCTGCATTATCTCCAAAATAAGCAGTTCGCGATAAAAATGACAAAACGGAATGCTTCCGTTTTAAACAGTTGGGTGACGTTTTATCTAATTTCATATACGTTATACTTTTTATTCCCTCATATCCACATGATAATGAATGAATATGAGTTTTGCCTAAATCTAGACTGAAATAGAGACTTCATGACCCAAAATGAAATGCTGTCAATTTCAACAGGTATGTAACGTTTCAATTAATTTCGTGTTCGTTTAACTTTATATTCACTCTTATCCACATGAAAATAAACGAATGCAAGTTTTCCCTATATTTGGAATGCAGTTCAGACTTCGTGACCCAGAACGACATGCTTTCGTTTTAAAAAGCTAGGTGTCATTTCAATTAATTTAGTATCAATTTCACTTTATGTTCACTCGTATCCACATAAAAATGAATTAATGCAAGTTTCACTACATTTCGACCCCACGGTGGATATAATGTTTGAGCAATAGTTACCAACACTATTGTTCCGTGAGTAAAGTACACTAGGTTTTAGTACGAATGAAGGTAAGTAAATGAAGTTTTATTATATTCCAATTGTGATATAAGATAATCAATAAATTAACCAATTTCACTTGTACAAGTCTTTTAAGATGTTCCACAATATGATATATGAGTTTTGGAGTGAAATCAAGACCACATAAACCAAAACGGCATACGGCCATTTAAACAACTAGGTGTCTTTTCAATTAATTTCGTGTTCGTCTCACTTTATGTTCACTCATGGTCACATGAAAAATGAAAAAAAATGCAAATTTTCACTATATTTAGACACCACGATCAATACAAAGCTCACACGATAGTACCGATACTATTATTTCATGCGTAAACTATACTAGACTTCACTCAATGAATATAAGTAACTCAGAGTTCATTATATTTCAATTATGAGATACGATACTCAACAAATTAGCTCGTTTAACTTGTATAAGTCTTCCAGATATTCCAAGATCTAATCGATTTATTTTGGAGTGAAATTCTCAACAAATTAGCTCGTTTAACTAGTACATATTTTCTAAAATGTTCCAAAATATGATCAACTAGATTTGGAGTGAAATAGAAATCTCGTGAACCAAAATGGTATGCTGTCTTTTTAAACTGCTAGATGTCATTTTAACTAATTTCGCACTTCACATTATGTTTACTATATTTGGACAACAAGTTCAATACAAAGTTCACGTGATAATACCAACAATATGGGTCCCCGTACTTTCGCGCAAGTCGCGGTCGATCCGTAGGCAGCAGTTGAGAAAATTAGCGTAGACAGGGCATTTCGATGGGATGAAGCTTCCTTCGACAAGGATAAAGGCTGAAAAACGTGGAAAGGCATACTTACACGAATTCCAGAATCTTCTAATCGTAAACCACTGTTTTTATAGGCTTAAAAATCTGTAGGAACCTAGCAGCTGAGCTGATTTAGGGTTAACAAAGGCAGTTTTTAGTTAGTGGGGAACCTTATCATTGCAAAAGAAGAAAATTAACCAGCAGATTAGCAATTTTAAATCAGGCCATTGGATCAACTTAATCCTGGCCCTTGAATTTAATTTTTGTGTATTGTTTTGCCTATAAATACTTATATAGATTCATTTGTAAAAGCATATAGTGAAGTAAAGTTCATCTAGAGAGATTGTAAAGAAGTTTCCTTTCATTAATTAATGAGGCAGGTTCTCCCCAAACTTGGTTGTTTGTTTTTCTTGTTCTTTTCTTTTTTACGTCTCTTTCTCAGGTTGCAGTAATTTAACCTCGACGGTTAAATTTCATAGGTGTTTTTGAGGCTGGCTGAATGTATCCTTGCGGAGGTAGGATTTGTAAAATTCTGAAGCCACATGGTCTAGCTTTTTGAGTGGAAAACTTTAAGCCGTGGTATCAGGGCATCTTTAGAGCATGCTATGTAAGTTTTCTACAATGGCTGAGCCTCAGAATACTACAGAGATTGAAATTGAGGGGCAATCCAACCATTCTGAACACTTACCCAAACCCGCTCATCCATAGACTTAAGGAAAGTTCTCATTGTAACCTTCCAATAGGCATAATTATTATCATCAAAATAAGGAAGAACGGAGACTGACTGACTCATCTAGACATTAGGGTCAAGGATAGGGCTCTAATACCACTTGAAATTTGACCTAATCTAGCTTCTTAATCGATTCGGATAATGTTTAGACTCTAGAACCTGCACAGCGAAATTAAAAGTAGCAAGTTCCTTTTTAATTATTTTTAAATGGTTAATTAATCACGTCAATCTATCATATGTTGAATTATGACAATTTATAATACAAAAGCAGTAAAGAACACCAATATGATCACGGAGAAAATCATTTTCAAATGGTCAAAAACTTCGGGCGCTTTGCGAGTTAATAATCTATTATAAACGAAACAACTTACAATATGGTCCACAGACCCAACTAACCCTCAGTCCCATGTGACCTTCTTTTCTTGTAATCATCCTTGATCACATTGGACTATGTGCTCCTCACACCAGATCACAGCTCTTGTTATATCACATTAGCCCTCCCGAACTATGCATTCCGCATACCAGCTCCCGACCCTTGATATATTACCTTAAACCTTCCGGACTGCTTGTTTTTGCGCCAGCTCCTGATCCCTGGTATCTTTTATCTCCAGTGGATTAGGTGGTTTGGTATTTAATCAAAAGATCTTGTATGTTTTGATATGAGGTTTAATGTGGAATAGTATGGTTTGATCAACAAAATATGTTTTAAAATAATTTATGGACCAAGTAACATGTGGTGGTTGAATCTTGAAATTAATGAATGTTTTGGATAGTCAAAGAATTGATCTATCTGGAATAAATCTAATTTAGCACCATATGGGACGTCCATGGGTTTAAGTATTTATAGGGTTTTGTATTTGGGATGAAAAATGATTGAAAAATCAAGTGTTTCAAGTAAAACAGAATTCTAGATGTCAAATCGCTGCTAGAGCGCCAGTCTAGTGCTAGACGCCCGACATGGTATTGTTTCTATCGCTCGAGCGTCGGCTAGGCCGTAGGCTTGTAAAAAATGCGTCTTTCTCAATTTCAACTTCTTAAAGTTCGAATATTGATCTTCTTCTTGGATTTCTTTGACTTCTTTTTGACTCTATCAACCCAAACTAATTTTACCGACTTTTCTAAACCTATTTTGACTTTGATTAAAAAATAATTAAATCATAATACAAATCTATTAAATTATTATTTTTGTCTTATAAAATTGCCAACTACAAATTAGACTTTACAGAAAATAAATAATTTTTATTTCACTTAGAAAAGTGCCGAAAACACTCTATCTTAAATGCTTGGAGTTTGAGTACCCCTTTGTGTCCAATTTGTAACAAAATGCAACGAGGTCCTTCAGATAAATTTTCAGATTCCAATGCGTTGGATAAATGGTGAGTGAAGTTTATGTGTTTAGAATTGTCGTTTGAGAGATAAACGTGCTATAGATTTTTGAAAGAGATAATGTCTTCAATTGAATGATAATGGACGGTTTCTAGCAGTTGATCAGGTAGGAGTTAAAATGATAAGTGGGAGTGCACTTAGTGGGTAGGTTGCCGGTGATCAAATAGGAGTTAAAATTGTAAGCGGAGATGGGGAGTGCACTTAGTGGGTAGTATAACTAAATAGATAGCTTACAGTGGAGAAAATAATCAGATTTGAGGGTTTTAAAATGCTGAAAATTGGAGCCAAACGTATGACAAAAATATTTTATTTTAAGGGCTGTTTGGTATACACAATAAATATATCAAATCTTGATTTTAATGATTTGGCATTGGTGTTAATTAATATAGGATGAGTCGTTACAAAATAACGCAATCAAACCAGAATAAACATCTTAAAAATTTTAAGACAAGTGCACACAACTTTACTATCGTGACCAAAAAGAAATCAATTTGAACTCTTAGGAAATATCGTAACAACGTAGTAATGTATCCCAAATCATTTTCGATTTCTACAAGAAATATTTTTCTAAAACAAAAAATAAATTTTTTTCGATAGCAACAATTCTCCCTACTTAAAAAGAAAAATTGCGTCCTCAAAATTTAACTTACTTTTTTAAAGAGGTCGAGATACTTGGCTAAAACGTCTTCTTCTCTTTCCCAAGTAGCCTCATCCTCACCATGTCTACCCCACTCTACGCCACTGAACTTTGACTAGTATAATCTTTCAATTCCACAGAACATGGTCCTTTCTCTCTAGAACCACCGCATGAGCTTCTTCATACGTCATATCACTCTAGACATCCAATGACCGAACATTCACCACATGGCTAGGATCCGAGATATATTTTCTCAACATAGAAACACGAAATACGTTATACACTATCGATAGTTTGGGTGGCAATGCTAAACAATATGCGGCTGTCCCAACTTTTTCAAGAATCTCAAATGGACCGATAAATCTAGGACTCAATTTTCCTTTCTTCCAAAATCGTAGTATTCCTTTCATCGGTGCCACTTTGAGAAATACTTTCTCGCCTACCTCACAATTCAACTCTTATCTCCTTTTGTCGGCATAGTTCTTTTGACGATCTTAGGCATTTTTAATTCTTGATCTAATTTTATATATAACATATACAACTTCTCAACCAATTATGGACCCAAAACTCTCCTTTCAACAACTTCATCCCAATATAATGGCGAACGACATCGTCGCATATACAGAGCCTCATATGGCGCCATACCAACAGTAGCTTGAAACCAATTGTTGTATGCAAATCCAACTAACAAGAGATGATCTTCCCATTTACCACCCAAATCTAGGACACAAGCTATCAAAATATCTTCAAGAACTTGGATAGTTCATTCTGATTGTCCATCGTTTGAGGGTGGTAGGCAGTACTAAATGTTAACTGGTACGCATGGCTTTTTGAAGGCTCATCCAAAACTTTGAAGTAAACCTCGTGTCTTCGTATGACATAATAGACATTGCAACACCATGAAACTCCATAATCTCTCTGACATATATATATGTAAGAACTATTCCAAGTTGTAGGTTGTACGAATCGGTATGAAATGAGCAAATTATGTTAATTGATCCAAGATCACCTAAATTATATCGTGATTGATAACTGTATTTTGTACACTTATTTAGGTCATTAAATTAGAATATTTATTAGTAATTTGGATCAGTTATAGCTTAATTTTATGTTAATTATGTTTGTTAGATTGAACTCAATGTAAATTGGTGGATTTGGAAGAAAGAAACGAAAAAGTGCGAAAACGAAATAAATCCAATACGAAAAACGTGCGAAAACGAAAGAAATCCAAAGTTTGGAGACCATAGTGTAAACATCCAATAGTTGATTCGAAGCACAAAATGATGATTAAAGATCATATATGATCAATTGGATGCAATTGGAGGTCAAAGGAGTGAAATCTAATGGAAATATTTTCACAAATCAATTTCCAGCCGAAAAAGTTATGATATGGATTTCTAGCCTCAATTTGAGACCTATTTTTCAGATATCAAACGTTCGAATGGGAAACTCTATATTTCTAGAGGAATTGTAGCTCTTTGAATTACTTTTCCAACTCATTTTGAATTGGCTCAATCGGATGCCTGTAGAGGAAGTTATGACCAAAATACCGAACGTTACTTAGAGAAGAACCTGCGCGCACGCACAGGCAAATTCTCTCTCTCGCGCGCGGGCATGAAGTTGATTTACCGAGCCCAAAATCATTGAACGGCGCACGCACAAGGAAATATATGTCGCATGCGCGGGGGCCATTCTGGGCCTCAACGGCCCAAATTCCTTGTTTTATCTGTTTTCTTATAAAAAGACAATTTAACCTATTTTCTTGGGGAGGTGAACGGCGTGAACGAGA
>CAIGRK010183431.1:0-10134 GCA_903798315.1 Fraxinus greggii | reverse complement strand
CATATATTTTTACCAAATTCATAAATTTTATTAATTTTTTAACATTATATTTCATCATTTTTTTTATCAAAATATATGTAAAACAACCCTATGGATCATTCTCATAAAATTCAAGTTTGTTCGAGTGCTAGGGCATCAAAACTTAGCTTAACATTCAATTAATAACAAAAAAATTGGAATATTCTATTGAAAACTCAATTATCTTTTTTTCATTTCTTAATTGAGAAGATTAGCACCAGAAGAATATTGAGGAGATCATATCATAAAAGAAAAAAAAAAAGAATATATCAAAATAGTGAAAGTCACGTTTCTCGTCTCGAGCTACTGAAAGCATTTTTAAGAGACTCTCTAAATATAATGTACTTTCTATTTTAAAAAATCAATTCTTAAAAATAAACTTCAATAAACTTTCTATTTTAACTTTTTAAAATAAAGAGTGGGTTTAACTATCCAAATTTAGAGAGCCAAACCCACTCTCCGTTCTTAATAAACAATAACTAGATTTAATAAGTTTTAAATTTCAATACTTCATAATTTAAATAATTTAAATGATATTTAAATTGACTGACCATTGTTAGCATATGAAAAAGTCATGTTAGATATAATATAAAAAGAAATTAATAAATGTTCTTTGAAAAAAATAAAATTAACATAAAAAATATTTACTCCCTAAATTTAAAGATACTCTTTATTATGTATAAGATATTTTTTTTATAGATAGATAGTCTCTTAAAAATGTTCTAAAATATTAAAATTTATTAGAAGAAAAAAATTTGAATATTTCAGCCCGAAACTCAATTATTTTTTATGCCTTGTTTGATTGCCACATTTTTCATGAAAAATGTTAAGGAAAATGAATTTCACTTTGACCTTTTGATTGCAGCGTAAAAATAGAAATCAAATTTCAAAGTGCAACAACTTTAAACTGTATTTTCTTTGTATTCATGAAAAATGAATCCCCATGAATTTGATGAATTTTTGTTTTTCAACTAACAAGAAATGGAAATTTCTTTCGACCTTTGCCGACTCTTATTGCTCATTCTGTTCAGAACCCTAATTGATCGCGCAGCGCTGTTTTACGCCCCCTTTTTAATTAACCAAGAAAGCGTCGTTTAGTGCGCTTTATCGCCGCACGCTTTTTATGAGTGGGCGGGAGAGGAAAAATTACTTTTAGTTAAACGTTTTTCAGACAGAAATAGGAATCTCCGATCTGTCTCTGGCTTCACTAGATCTCTCGCTGCAATTTCACCGATGTAAGTTTCTAATCTTTTTTTTTAATTCAAATTTAAAGACAAAAAAACTGATAGGTTTTTGTTCAATTATTGCCTATATATATTTTTACCATAATGCTTAATTGAACGTGACATTTCAAGATTCTTAGCCGAATTTTCATGCGTGATTTTAACTATTCATTTCTCGTTAGTTTGAATTCTTGCTGCAAAGGTGCAAAGAAGAAAACTACATACAAAGTAGATATAATGGGATATATAGGGGCACATGGAGTTGCTGCGCTGCATAGGTACAAGTACAGTGGTGTGGATCACTCGTACTTAGCCAAATATGTGTTGCAGCCCTTTTGGACTCGCTTTGTTAATTTCTTCCCTCTCTGGATGCCGTAAGTCCCTTGTTTATGTTTTATGTTTCATTCCTCATGTCCATTTTTATCTTGAGTGTGTTTATTTTTATGCTCAGGTCAATTGCATGTCTAAATGTGATTGTTTATATGTTAAATGGCTTAGTTTATTTTTGAAAAAATTAACCTTTTTTCAATTTTTTTTGAGATGCTGGAGAAATTTTTTCCCCTAATTTTATTAGTTTAAGTGGAACAATGTGGTGAGAGCCAAAAAATGCTTTCCATACCTTTGAAAGATATTTTTGAGATTGAAAATCTTAGTCAGTTTTATCTGTAGCCTGTATGAATAATTTGCTAAAGTATTTCATGAAAAAAAACTTGAGTGCAAAACAGGGAAGCTATTGTTTTGGTGCGATCAGAACATTACGTGTTTGAATCCTCTTGTTAATGCGCTTCTGATGTCTGTTTTGTTGTCTTCTGATCTCGAAACTTGTCTTAGCTATAAGGATAGACATTTGTTGGCAATAAAATATGATTTAATGAAGCTATCTTATCCAATTAATGGCTAGGACATTTCCCTTTTCTGTTATTTCATCCATAATTTCGCAAGATCTGACTTTTTATGAAATGGAAGGAAATATTTTTGTCCATGGGTCTGGGCTTTTCTGTTTCACTCTGGTGAATGAGGACTTAATACTTCTTTATGTTTGATTTTGTTTTAAAAGACAAATTCCAAGTGTGCTGGATTTAAGTAAGTCTAGCAGCATTGGGAAGCCTCACTGCACCTCCTTTTCTGAAAATGGATAGTCATAAGTTTTCTACAACAAATAGATTCTTAGTCTTTTTATAATCCAAATTATTTCCACGAGCCTCTGTTTAAGTTATTGTGGAATAAGTATTCCTGTCGTCCTAATTCTTCCCCTCCTTTTTGTGCATGTACGGGACGATTTCAGACCTAACATGGTACGTGTTCTTGCAAACTATCTTATCCTATTTGAGTATCAACTATAGCTCATATATTATTCTCTGCTTGTCACTAAAAAGTTTATATTCTTTTTTCACTACCAGATAACACTAACAGGATTCATGTTTTTGGTTACATCTGCATTGCTTGGCTATGTGAGTAATCTCTCTCTCTCTCTCTCTCTCTCTGTGAATGAAGTGGTCTTTTGCCAATTAACAAACTTACCTAATTTCAATTGACGGAACATTCATTGTTGAAATTCAATTCCCTAACTGTTTTTTTCACTCTTTTCCTTTTTGGATTTCTTATATTTGAATATGCATACCAAGTGGTGTTCTCTTTAAAATTAAGTTACATACATAAATTTGGCAATCCCTTTTTGCCATGTAATTTCTTGTAATTTTTGTATTTTTGGCAGTGTTCTAGTTAAAACTTCGTCTATAGAAGTAGTTTGAGGAAAGGAGAAAGATTAATCATATGGAGAGTTATTTAGAGAACTTGTTATAGGCATGATGTTTAGTTAAGCACCGACTAAGGGAAGTCAGGTGTAATCACTGACCTATATGAATCCCTTGGAATAGATCATCTGAATTTTTGTTGGGGAAGTGGTGCATACCTTCATATACATGTGCCTTGTCTCTTTTTGTCCTTCAACAGTTAAGTTGGCGTTCATGATTCATGATTTTGGTTGATGTATGTTACTTAGATAACAAACCACCTTGAAAGTTTGTGTTCTAATGAAGTGGCAAATGGCTCTATCGTAAAATATTAGTTTTGGCGTTGGAACTTTTCTTTTTGACTGTTGGTTATTCTTTTCTCATTATAGACGCGTCTTTTGCAGATATATTCACCTCAATTGGATTCACCTCCTCCAAGATGGGTTAATTTTGCCCACGGATTACTTCTATTCTTATATCAAGTATGTTCAGGTTTCTATAAGCACCATTTCAGTTTTTATTTGGTGAAACTGTCTGTGATTGAAGGACATATTATACCTGAAAGAAAATTACACAAATTTGGTATGGAGAGGATAATTTTATTTGCAATACGTGTTTNTCTTTTGCAGATATATTCACCTCAATTGGATTCACCTCCTCCAAGATGGGTTAATTTTGCCCACGGATTACTTCTATTCTTATATCAAGTATGTTCAGGTTTCTATAAGCACCATTTCAGTTTTTATTTGGTGAAACTGTCTGTGATTGAAGGACATATTATACCTGAAAGAAAATTACACAAATTTGGTATGGAGAGGATAATTTTATTTGCAATACGTGTTTAGGTTACCATAGTAGTTTTGGAGGTTTTTAGGTGCAACTTGATATCCCATTTACATGTGATTGACCACGTTGAATTTGCAATCAGGTGCCTCAAAATGTAATTCAGATTTTGTTTATGTTCTGCTGTTACTTTATATGCACGGGAGACAAGATTTTCTTAATTTTTTGATATCCATACGGACTATACCCTAAGCATTCATTACTTATTTACTTAATCTGTAAAGTCACGCGTTACATTTTTTGGATTGCTAAATGCCTGGACTTTTTAGATATGATTTTAACTGAGAGCTTCGTCGTATCTTCAGTATTTCTTTTAAGTATTTACTTTTAAATACATGCAAGACTTTTGATGCCGTTGATGGAAAGCAAGCGAGAAGAACAAATTCCTCTAGTCCATTGGGAGAACTTTTTGATCATGGTGATATTCCTTTATTTATTTATTTTTTTCATTTTTATCTCGTTTTTCATCACTGCCTTCGTGTTGTTCATGTTACATGATTGCTATATTCTTAACAAATATCTCTACGACTGCAACATTGCAGGATGTGATGCTCTTGCATGTGCGGTACGTTTCAGCTTTTTAGTTATTTCTAGATGTCATGGGATGACAATAGTACTAAGTTTCATTGTAAATGTTTTAGTTTGAGGCCTTGGCATTTGGGAGCACCGCAATGTGTGGACGGCATACATTCTGGTTCTGGGTTATATCGGCTGTTCCTTTTTACTGTGCTACATGGGAACAGTAAGTGGACAACAAACACTGGATTGCATGAATTTGTTTTGTCATTTGTTTATACTGTCAGCAAGTATAGTGTACCTTTGCTTTCTCCTCCCCCTTTCCTCTTTTAGTGGGAAGCATTAGCAAGTAATTTTTCTTCATATCCTCAAGTAGATCTGGTTCACTATGGGTCCTAAAGACATGGGAATAATATTTTAGTCGTTAGGTAAAATAAATTGAAGCGAAAAAAGGTTATTTTTTCTCAATGCTATAAGATAAACCTTAAGAAATGCAGTTTGGACTCGGAAACAATTTCTTAGTTTTTTATGCACTTTTATATTTTTGAGGACTATTGCGATGTTTTTCAGCATTCATTTTTCTGGATTATGTATTCTTTTTGATGGAAATTGGCATGTTGTAAATAATTTTCTTCTCACCGTTGACCTACTCCCAAATTTCTTACATTGTCACGTTGATATTGATTTGCTTTATATTTCCAAATTTGTGCAGCTATTTTACCAATACCCTCGTTCTTCCAGCGATAAATGGACCTACTGAAGGCCTTATGTTGATATATGTGGTTCATTTCTTCACAGCTATTGTTGGTAATGCTCTGGTTGATTCACTTCTTTAAGTGCTTTTGTTCATGTTCTTATGTTTATCTACTTGCAACCATACACAATGCGTTGAGATTCTATGCTTCTTTTTAGGTTCTGAATGGTGGGCCCAACATTTTGGAAAATGTATCCCTTTCTTGAGTTGGATTCCAATTATAAATGGTGAGTCTCGAACAATAAAGAGATGGAAAAGGAACAAGAAACAATCAATGGCTGATAATAATCAAAGAATGTTTATTTCTCAAATATGCATTTTTTCATCTTAATTATTGTGTTCTTAATGTTGTCGTTTACCAATATGATGGTCATAAATTGTATTGTATAGCATCAGATTGTAAAGTTAGGCTCTCTGTTCCTGGTTTGATCGTTTAGTATATTCATAATTGTTCCTTGGTAGACTTTGCACCTTTCTATTTCTTATTTTTAAATGATATTTAGAATCTACATCTTATCATCTCCTTCCCTTATGTCTATCTGCAGAAGTCCCAATGTACAAAGCCGTATTGTTTCTGATGATAATCTTTGCTGTTGTACCAACACTCTCATTTAAGTGAGTATTTTCTTTAGTTAAAAGGGAAAGAAGCTATTTTTTCTGTTGGAAGGCAGTTTCTTATATGAATTGGAGTATCTATTTTACAATCCACAGGCATTCTATGCTTCATAGAGCCTGTTACTCTTAAATTTCAGAGAAGGGTTTAAGTTTATTTTACATCATCCATGATGCCATTTCTGAAATTAGATTTATGTATTTCAGAGAAGGGTTTAAGTTTATTTTTACATCATCTATTATGCCAATTCTGCAATTAGATTTATGTTAGTAGTCCTTAAAAAGGATTTGTTTTACAAAAGAAGTAAATAAATAAAAAGAATCTGTCAGAAATTGATTTCAGTCAATGGTTTTATTGCTCAGCCATGTCTTTTTGAATTCAGAGCAATAAGCGTGTAAAAAGGGACTTTTTTGTAATTTGAAGTAGTGCCTATTTAGTATTTTCTTTGTAAGCATTTAGTTTAATCATCTTAGAACACTGTCTGAGCTCTAGTTCACTTGCTGCTTCTGCGTTATTTTTGTGCGATAGCAAGCTTGAGTACACTTTTAAAGTTTGCTATGGTTCTTTTCAGTGTGTACAATGTTCATAAGGTTGTTCAAGCAAGAAAAGGAAATTTGCTGCTAGCTCTGGCAATGGTATATATATTGGACACATGGATAATACCCTAAATATTTCTTTTCTACTTTCTGAATTAATAACCTGTTTACATTTTTTGACAGCTTTATCCATTCGTTGTGCTATTGGCTGGAGTCCTCATATGGTATGTCTCTGTCTGTCTGATTTGGCATCATCTCTTTTTCTTTTTCTAGAATTTTATATGTTCTGTTATTGAGCATAACTTTTCAGGGATTATTTATCTCCTACTGATCTAATGGGCAACTATCCGCATCTGGTTGTAGTGGGAACTGGGCTTGCATTTGGATTTCTTGTGGTAAGATATCTGTAGTTGATTGTTGGAATTGTGACTATTTTCGTTCTTGTTAAAAAAATTCTTCTGCAAGAAATACTGTTATATTTGAACTGCTTTATCTTGTTACTTTACTTTAGTGCCTAAGAGACTCTATGCTTTGTTGGCAAAATTTGGAAATAACTCTTGGTATACTGTGAATGCACGGCACTTGAAATGCTATGGTTTAGGTATTTTTGTCATCATGGTTCATGTGTCATGCTTGTGCTATTGTACAGTTCATCAAGTTGGTTTGTGATTCCTACTTAGCACTGTGCCTGTAGCCTTATTGATAATGAACTCTCTCATGTTATTGCTAAGAAATCATTGTTTCGCAGGGAAGGATGATTCTGGCTCACCTGTGTGATGAACCCAAGGGCTTGAAAACTAATATGTGCATGGTACGCATCTCATGGTCGCATATAGTGAAATAGTAAATTATGTGACCATGTAATTATCTTGTTGTGAAAAGGGTTTTCTTATCCGCAAAAGGGCCTAAAGTTTAATGATATGGTTGATAGACTGGATACTGTATTGTTTTATTTTGTAGTTATGTTGCCTGAACTTGCATTATATTTCTGTTGGTGCTTCATGAGCCTTGTCTTGTCGATCGGATATAGATTTTAAAATACTATCAAGTTCTATTTAAAGATGATGTATAAAATTGCGATAATGGCTTGGTACACTTTTGATTCTTTGTTTCTGCATATTGGTGTGCATGGCTCCATTTTCCAATTTAATTGTTAAAATTGAGATTGCCTTAAATTTGAGAAGGGGCTTGATAAAGGTTTATTAATATATCGCATCAAAGCCACAGGTATTCTGGATCCTGTCTGATTTAATGTTATCTTTTGCAGTCTTTGTTTTATCTGCCTTTCGCCATTGCAAATGCACTCACTGCCAGACTAAATGACGGGTGTGGTGGCTTCTCAGCTTATAAATATCTTTACTGTTCACATTTTGAACTAGAGCTCGGAGGATATGTAATATTTTATTTGATTTCTTATCACTCATGAAGTCTTGTTATTGTTACAGAGTTCCTTTAGTTGATGAGTTCTGGGTTCTTCTTGGTTACTGTGTATACACAGGTAGGGCATTTTCTGCATTAATGAGTTAATTCAGATATTCAATTTCAGTTTATAATTTTTTTAGTGCGTTGCACCACTTGTTCTTGGAGTTTATTTGGTATTTACTGCTTGGAAAATTTTACTTCTTATCCAAGACTTCCTTTCATTCTTTGTACAGCTTTTCCATTTACTGTGACCTTCACGTTCTGCATTATTTTAATTTTAACATATCGTTTTTCTTTTGCTATACTCAGCTTCACTCTATATGCACTTTGCTACATCAGTCATTCATGAAATTACATCGGCCCTGGGAATTTGCTGTTTCAGGTGAGATGTTTAGTATTTGACGTGTCTATTTTGAATAGATCTCTTAAGATTTATATAATTTTGTGAAGACAGTTTGATTTGAGTCATTTGACGTTAGGGATCTCCCCATATTGACATCATTGTAGATGCAACTTTTCAGCCGGGACAAATTGACGTTATCCTCTCTGTTATACATACAAATTCGTATAGGTTGTGGGTTGATTGTCAGTTCTATACATAAACCTGCTTCGAGATGTCTATGTTGAGCGTCCATTGAATGAATTCCTTTCTGCAGCCTTTTTTCCTCAAAATGTTTAGCATTTAAGTACTATTAAAGAATTGCCTTTTTAACACATTTCAATGTCAAATGCAGGATAACTAGGAAAGAAGCTTGAGCTTTGATTACATTATCATCTGGGTACGGGATAAACTCTTCATCCTTTCATGATTTGCCTTCGTGTTACTCCTTCCGACTATATTCAATCGTCCCATTTTTATGTATCTTATGGTTTCTATGTATCGACTCAACTTCCAGAAAACGTACTCCAGCTGGAAACTCCACAGAAAATGACACAAGATTGGAGTCTACTGGATACCCATTTTTTGTTCGAAGATTTTTTTCTTAACAAGAATCTGTTGCTGTACTACTTCGGTTGGACATGTTTCGCATAATGTACTTGTAGTACAGCATATTTGGGTACACTAATATTATTGCATAGAATAGGAAATATGATGCAAAACAAAAAGGAGAGTTCATGAGAAAGTGGGATTGGAGTTGGAATTATTATTATTATTATTTTTTTAAGTGTCCATTTTCTAAGAATTTTGTGTCTATTTTGAACTGAAATGATCCGGTGGGTAAAACTCATTGGCTTTGCCCATGGTTTACGGCGTATTTTGGCTCAATTCCATCTTTTAGGGATTCAAAAACACATTTTTTTGTTATTCTGGATAATTTTTTAAATTTTAATTAAATTAGGATTTTAATTTCGTTTGTGTTAACCGTTGTCTTTAATTCTTATCATTATTTAGAATTAGTCGTTATTTATGAGTTTGGTTACTATTAAATTTGATTTACTATTTTGGATACGAGTTATAAGCCTGATAACAATTAGTTAATATGATTATAATAAGATTCGTGAAAATTTTCTCAAATATTCTCTTTCTTGGCATTCGTGATTGAATAAAAAAATTTGAGTTTTTTTTGTAAGATTTTGTTCTGTCTTACAAGTTTTTGCTACTTTAAAATACCGAAGGGATAAGCTATCACAACAGATATGAATTACCCAAAGCTCTACCTCTTGAAGGAGTTTCATGAAAAAGGTCTGTACGTTTCCAATCAAAATGAACACTAATGCCATTACATTCCTGCAGCTCGTGACCACACTTTTGCATCTTTTGCGGCGTAATGAAAAATTGTGAGCTTAGCATGCTAACTCGTGCATAATGTAATTTAACCGAGTAATGGCTTCGTTGCGATTTGTCAATCAGATGACATCTTAGTCATTGTTTGGTAGGAATTAAAATTTAGATTTTAATCTAAATTAAAGTCAAAATCTACATTATACATGAGTTTGTTGTATGGTTATATTGCGGCCTCCAGTCATTTTAGTAGTCTCAATGAATCCTTCATCCCGAGTCTCGTAAAGAAAATGGGCACAGTTGAGCAAAAGCTGTCAAGGGGAAAACAGAAGTAGAGAAAGGGAAAAGAATAGCCTTTAGCTTCTTATGCAAGAAAAAGAAAACAAAAAGAGTTTGTTTGTCTCCCGGAGAACAATAGAGTAATGAATAGTATTTTTTGGAGAATGTGTGGTTGAAAATTAAAGTAACTTTATTGATTTGTGTGTAGAATATTTTATTGGGTGAATATGTGGTAGAGAATCTTACTGTAGCAAACAATTTTTTGAAATAATGGTAGACAAATAAGAGCAAAATGCAACCACAAATCAACATACAAGGAAGCCAAAGATGAAATATATCAAATTCTATTGAAGGAAAAACGTGAATGAATAATGGAAATGAAAATCTTTATTCAATTCAAATCAGTGCATTTACACTCAATATAAATAGAAGGAAGAAAGAGAAAATTCTATTAACTAACTCAGCTAACTAACT